>LPNX011083262.1:109166-291765 GCA_001517045.1 Pseudotsuga menziesii
ATGCTGAAAAGTCACAATGGCAAAAGCTATAATGACAAGCGATTCTACAAACTAGTCAAAATCGAAGGAAAAAAGAACTAACGTTAAGAGAACTGTCAGCAAAATAGATCATGAGCATTGGAGAAAGAAAATTTATAAGGTTGATGGTTAATCCGCTCCAAAGCCGCAACGGTCGAACTCAAAAAGACTGAGGTTTTTTTTTACAACGAAAATAACGGCAATTGGACAAACAAAACTAATCCCCAAAATCAAAAGTCCAACATGGCTCCGATAGTGGTAAGAATCAAAACAAACTGCAGGATCGGCAAAGGTAAAAACTTTCATCGTAGTGCTTGCGATTCGTCATCCGAAATAGCGGTGACACAAGGCACTAGTGTTCCAATGGTGATGAAATAAAACACCGAAACAAATAAAAAATAAAACAAAAGTGCATCGACTAAAAACAAGGGTTTGGGTCGGGTGGTTCGCTATTTAGCTTCCTCAACAGCGGATGCGTATGTGACTACGACCCTGATCCAAAGCTCAAACAAGAATAAGAAATCCTCCATAAGTCAAAACTTAAAATCAAATGGAAGCATCAACATACAAAGATATTTATTCAACAATCAACCTCAAAAAATCAAACTCGTATCAAAGCTAAGCAGTCCCAAAAAAACTAAGCAAGACAAAAATTAAAAGGAGGGTCCCAAATTTTTTGAAATTTGGGAAATCATTGCAGCTGCAACAATAGGTGACTAGCTAGTGAACCCAGATCTTTCAATCAACTCTTCCTCAAGTGACAGACTGTTTATCAATAAGACCAACATGTTGAATTTTTCTAGATGTCTAGATTTCCCCAATGGAAAATATATGTACTTTTAAACATTGATGATAGTCCAATTTTAGGAAAAAGGAACCCAAAATTTTGAAGTCAAGATAACTCTTCTGAGGCCAAAATAGATGAGTTTCATTTTACCTCTACCTTTGGGTAGCTTCCAGCTTGGACACCATAGGAATGTAACATATGGTAAACAGAGATATTCATTTGTTCCTCATTCCTATGCCATTTTGCACTTTTGTGTTCTTGTGAACCTTTTCAACCTTTTTGATTCCTCATGCCTTTCTTTCCGAATTTTTATTCAGGTTCCTCTATCCATAGTTTCCTTTTGTGTGAGAGATTTACTTAATTTTCAGCTCACAGACGAAGAATAACTTTCGGCAAATTTTGTACTTATATGATTTGGTATTTTGCTTTGATAGATATTGCTTATTTTAGGAGTTTTGACTCTTATCAGCCTTTTGGCTTTTGAATTTTCAGCATGGGATCATTTATATATAATATATTGTTTACCCTGCTTCCTTTTTGTGGGTCCTTTGTTCTCACCCCCTAGGACATTTTAAATGTGAAATGGATGGGGCCTCGAAATAGTATTCCAGACCTTTTGATCCTGAGTTATCTTTTAGGGATTAAGAAAGACTTCAATGTGTTCAGAGCCATTTAGTAAAACTACTTACTAGAAGAAATTCCATCAGATTCAAACAATAGGATACAGTCTTATACCCAAAGATCTCAATTAATCCAGAACTCTAATGCTTTCCATGCAACCAAAATTTTGCCTCTTTATTGAAATAAAAAATAAATTTTAACTAAAAACAAGCAGCAATTAACCAAATCAATTTATTTATTGACAAAGTCATTAAGAAATAAAAACCAAGACAAATAAAAATTTGAGAACTAATCCACTAACTAGCCAGTTCTCTGCCCACCCCTATAGATCTAGCAATTTATATGTTAAGGGGCTAGGCTTGACTACAAGATGAGAAATACCTAAATATTATCTAATTCTACTATTCTTGAAACAAAAACTACATCTACTGATTTACAATCAATCTTATCGGCCCGTGAATATTGAAGGAGATCGGGTTGGGTGTCCGATAGGTTGCTGGCTTCTTCTGATGGAAAGTGTCCCAGTTCAAGTTCAATCAGATAATTTCCCAATACAGAATTTACTGATTCATTTCTTTCTTAAAAATTTGTGACAGTGTGTTTCATGTAGGGCTCTCTTAATATTTTGATCTGATTTGGGATTTCTTTATGTGGCAACCACAAATGTGACCAATCCGAAGCAAAATACCGCTTTAATCTCGCTGACCAGTCTTGACTCAAAATGAGTCCATAACCATCAGGTATGTCTGCTACCACAATATCAATATATTGACATATCTTTTCATTTGCAGATAAACGAATCAGAATATTCTCCATCTCCCTAACTACTTTCACGTTAGTCCTGTCTAATTGAGTGACCTCCCAGGCAGTAGGTTTAGGCTGTCCATTAATATTTCTGCAAACTACAAGTGGCATAACATTTACTGATGATCCAGAATCCACCAAAAAATTGTGTACCTTATGATTTAAAATTTCCAAGGTCAACAGGAATGGTGGGGTTTTAAACCTAGTCTTTCCTCCCACACTTGCTTCAACAAATTATTCTATAGGTTTGTTTTCTGTGGGTAGCTCTTCCTTTGGTTCTTCAGGTGTTTTGAGATTTTCTTCTTCAATAGTCTTAGCAGGCATGTTGACCTGTTTCAGATCTTGACTGGTAATTTTGAGGTATCTCATCATCTATGTTGTTCTTAGGTTGTTTCTTGACATTCTCTTGCAATTTCTTGATCTTTGAGAGTATTGAATCGTCTTTATTTACCAAATCCAAGCTTCTTGTTGTCATATTTGTTTCCGATATCTCCTCATGTTTCACAGTATTTTCTTCTGTATCAAAAAGCAAGACACAGTCCCAGAAAACCATGGCATCATTTTCTTGTTTTTATGTGGCTTTACCACCCTTTTCTTCTTCATCGTTATCCTCTGTTAATTTGGAATCCAACAGCTGATTCATAACTAATGTCATTGATTTTATCCATTGAGGAGAACTTTTTTCAGAATGAGGCTATTGGTGAAAAGTGCAAAAATTATCCATACCAACCTCTGTTAAGTTCATTGACGTAGGACTGTGTGGAGGAGGTTTGGATTGATTGTTATCCTCTCTTCTCTTATAGTAAGGCGTATAGGCTTCTTGAGCTTATTTTTCTTTTTCCAAATCTATTATTCTATTGGAAAGCTTCTGGATCATTTTTAGCATTCCCTCAAAATCATGCGATTGCTCCTCCTTAGGTTTAGATAGTAATAAGGCTTTCTTCCCAAAAGTTTTTTCTCCAGATTTCTCAGGATAATCTTCTATGCTTTATTTTTCAGCCTCTACTCTTTCAACTTCTTCATAAGTCTCCAATAATGTAGGTTTAACTTGGGCTTTTGCAAACATAGCCAAGTCAGGCCCCAAATCTGAGGTATAATACTCAATCAAAACCTTATCTGAGGGCTTATCATTTACTAATAAATTCTTAAGATAAGCAGAAAACCTTTAAGTAAAATTATGCACCTTTTCTTTTCTCTCTTTTTTTAAAGTGCACGGTCCTTTCATGAGAGCTGCATGAGTCTTTTGGGCTGCATATTTTCTTATGAATATCCTTTCAAAAGTATCCCAATCTGGGATTGAGTTTGCAGGCAGGCCAAAATACCATGAGGTTGGTGTTCCTTTAAGAGTATGTGGAAAAAGTCTGCAGACTACATCTTTGTGTTCTCCAGCCTTTAATCCTTCTATGGCCAAGTAGAAACTTTGCAAATGGTCATCTACTAAACCTTTCTCACTTGGATCAAACTTGGGCAGAATCTTCTCAAAAGCTTGAGGTAGGTCATGCAAAGGAGGTGTTAGGTTTAAAGGTGATCTGGCTTTCCAAGCAGGTGGTGGATTTGGTGGGTTAGGTGGCTGATTTTCATTTACACCTACCATGAGTCTGGGTGGAGAGTGAGGTGGTGAATGAACAGGAGTATGGACTTGTGAACCGTTAGGTGTATCAGGGCCTACTTGATTCAAAGACTGAACAACTTCCTGTAGAGTTGTTTCTACAAGTTCTTCCCAATCTCTGACTAACACAGAGTCTTCCACTACAGGACGGTATTTCTTCTTGTACTCTCTTCTAGGCAAGTCAGGGATAACCGGTAATCCTCCAATATTCTTCACATAAGCCCTAGTGTGTCTTCTCATATCATTAACAAATTCATTGTCCACAAAATACAAATGTTCTTTGTTTTCTTTAGGAATCAGATTAGGAAATGAACTTCTTTCAAAACTATCATTGGTGGAGTAATTTCGAGGAACGGGTTTCGTTGGCTAGCCATGCACTGGTGGCCCTCCTTCTAGCGCCAAAAAATTGTTGAGGCTTTGAAAATCGTAGGCAACAACAGCAAGGCATTCTCCCCAGTCAATGTTCCCAACTAGCCTGTGACTGTTTGGTATAGGGAATCCGTCTGGTTTACGGTCTGGCTACCATAGGTCAAGTAACAAAAATAAAGGGTTTTACCAGTTGTAGCCCTGTCCACCGTGTATATTTTTGTGTTTTAAATTTAAGTATGATATGCAAGTGCCTATCTAAAAATGCATATTGATAAAGAAAACGAGGAGCAGTCACAATGTGATGTGCAAGTTCTTACCTCTCATCTTAATCTCTCTTGGATCTAAATCACACACAGCAGGAAATAAAACTAGCTAAGTTGTCCTTAGGGAGCGAGATTATCATTTAATGAGCAATGTATTACATTTCGTGCATGAAGAAAAATCACAGGTAGCTGTTCTTTGATTCAAAACACATAAACATGAAAAAATAGATGAACAATAAGATAGCTCATTGTAGTGAAAACATTCATTACTCATAGTGGAAATTATCATAAAATAAACCAAAGAACATTCATACAAGAACATAAGTTCAACAAATTAGAATGATCTAATAGTTAATGAATAAAGGCTGAAGACGAAATAGTTCCCCTTCAACAACATTTGAACATTCCACAAAAGCTTTCTCCAACAGGAAAAATTGTAATTATATATTGCAAAAGGAAATAGTTCATCTTACAATGTGTTCTCACAAGTCTAATTGGGAAAAAGTCCTCTTCTCTATCTAACTCTCCTATACTTACACAAAAGGAAAAACTTTTGGGCTGCCCCAAATGACCCCTGGACTTCCCCAACGTTTCATTTCCCAAAATTGTCTTATATTGAGTGCTCATACAATTTACAATATATTACATTAAAACAAAATAATAAAGAACTTTAAGTATAGGGCCCTACTTGATTATTTAGGAACTTTTTCCATGCTTGGGCTTCTGATGCTATATTCTCAAATTCACAAGGCTCAAGAAAACGAATGTTGATTTCAAATTTGTAGCCTGATTTTTAATGACTTCAATTCTTGCTGAGCCTAGGCATAGTTGGTCCTCCAGCAATTGTACACTAACTGCTGAATGAGCCACTTCCTCTTTCAATATATGTTCATCCAGGACCTTGACTTGTTGAATCCTTTGCTCATCCTCTTGATATCTGCTCTGTAACATTTCTATGAACGGGTCATGTTCTGGAAATGCATCTAGTCTCTGCTCAGCAGCCACTTGGCATCGGTTGTAAGTGATCAGCAACCTTCTACAATACTCGGTGCAAGCTCCTCTTGTCTTCTTTACCGCGTTCTTGAACTCTTCTACTGTGTTTATTGCAAACTCCAACAAGTCATAATCCTGCCTTAAGCCTTGTTGATCCTTTGCTGGTAAGTCTACAGGAATCTCTTCATTGGCCTCCAACCTTCCTATCCTTCCCGTCAAGACTTCCAAATTGTCTTGAGACCTATCCACAAAATACGAGGTCGTTTCCAAAATTTCTTCCAATATGTTATCTACCTGAAAGACTCTGCATCTTTCTTCTTCTATGGACATGCTATTTATGTTACGACATGCTCTTTAAAAGGATGAATACTGGTATGTTGTTCCTTGGCCTCTTTCAAAGATGCTTCTAGTGAAGCAATTTGTCCTTTAAACTCTGCTGCTTGCACTTGAAAAAAAAATCTGTCTCCTCCAAGGTAGCCCTTTGTATTTCCAGATCCCCAACTTTGCTTTGCAATTAGTCTCTTTCTGCATGAAGGTTTTCATATGCTATTTTTAGTCCATCCTTTTCTGCCTTTAGCTCCTAATATTCCTGCTACAATTTTGCTAAGTTATCCTGAGCATCTCTTCTTGTCTTTTCAATGGCAACTTCCAAAGACATCTTGTCTTCTTGGAGGGACTGAAGTGCTACTTTTGAAGACCTCATTTCATTTCGCATGTCTTCAAACTTTCTCTTTAACTTGTTGCCTTCATACCTCTCTTTTCTCAGAGTGTCCTTTAATTGGGAAACATTTTTCCTTGATTGCTCAAGGTCTATCATTATTCAATCTACATTATCTTCGGAGGCATGAATCAGTGCTACTCCAGCTCGGATTTTCAGTATTGGGTCCTTGTCTGTCCCATGTACCAAGGTATTATCAGTGACCATCATCCCTAATTGTCCACCTATTTCAAACTTCTTCTCAGTCCTTTTCACAATCCTCTTTTTTCTCTGTCATAGAATATGGTATTGAAATTCAGCACTTCTTCCCCTTTCTTTTGTTTAAAAGGTATCAGCCTTAATCCAGAAACAACAACCTGCCCTATATTGCTTCTAGCAGTTACTGTAAGCTCTTGAGAGTCAGGACAATCCTGATATTGCACTTCTTGAGTGTCTGCAAGGTCAGAAGTTTTTTGATCGGTTGTGGACCCCGCCAGTTTCAGACTTTCAGCCTCCTTTTTTAGCTCTTCACCCTCTTTCTTTCTTCTTTCTTCTTCTTCCTTCCTAGTAGCTTCTTCTGCCTTTTTTGCAGCTTCTTCTATATTCTTTGCTGCTTCTTGTTCAAATTTCTTCTTTTCTTCTTCTTCACTCTTAAGAAATCTCTTGGCCTCCTGTGCTAGTCTCCTAGCATCTTCTTCTCTTTTCATGGCCTCCTCTTCATCAGCTTTCTTCTATTTAGCTTGGCCCTTACCACCTTTAGTGGTGATCTTCTTTTTAAACCTTCTTTTTAATGTAGTCATATTTTCTACATTTCTGAAAATATCTTCCTCTTTATCCCAATGGTTTGTATATTCAAAATGCACATTGGCTTCCTTGCAATGTTCCGCAAATTTGTCCTGAGAATCATTTCTATGGAATTTCATCTCCCCAAAGTGAAAATGTTCCAATTTCTGTACAAACTGAGCAGTTTTTTTTAACTTTTGAAAACTTATAGCTTCCTAGTCTGAAAGGTATGGGAGGATAAGTTTCCTTCTTGTGCTCGAATAGAAAACTCCCTATACCATCCATGAAAACCTGCCTAACTACTTCTTTATGCACCACAAAATCATTGGCATACTTGGGGAGAAACACAGGTTCCCTAGAGCAACCATACATCCTAATATACATTCCCTCATTAGTCAAATAATAATTAGCATACTCCTCAATGAATTTCAATGCCTCTTCAGACATGCAATTACATTCTTTCAAGAAAATCAACGTATACAAGGGCATAATAAATTGTTCACAAATTTCTTTATAATGACTGTAATATTTGTGTGCCCATAACAGCTTGTAGGTTGTGTACATAGGGGTTCTATCCCTATCCCACATGCACCTTAGGTTTGGAAATGGATGGGTGCATAGTATACAATCAATTAATATGGAGCTCATGTAGAACTCAGATTTTTTCTGAGACACCCCTCCTAGAGCTGAAGCAATTCATGCTGAGAGACTGTTGGACACAATGTTCGCCCAATTGAATACAGTCCATTGGGTGGCTACACACAAGATAATAGGAACCCATCCTAACTTGAAACTTTTTCCGTGGGCTCTCCCAAAAATTTTGTACAACATTAATGCAATAAACCTATAAGGGGTTCTTAACATAGCTGTGTCGTATTCCCCCAATGGTCTGGTTCAGAAATTATTACTAGGTATCATCATTATTTTTACTGTTTCAACCAGGTCTAGGTTAATTTCCTTTAACCAATCTTTAGTAAGGTAAACCTGGGCTGGAGGTAGGTGATAAGCTAATGAGACATAACTAGGACTGTAAGCAGCATAGCCCTGCTTGGAAGTATTGGCCAGAATCATAGTAGTCATGTTTGCCCTAATCAGAATCCATCCAATCACTTCTGAGCATGGGAAAAGCTTAGGTTTGGTAGCTATCTTCAACGAGGTAGATTTCTCTATGTTGGCATATATTGTTAATTCTTCAAACTTGGTATCAGGGACCTCTTGGTTTGAAATCAGTCTATAAATTTTGCCCCACTTGTAGTCAGGTTCCACCCCGGTAGTGGCTCTAGTATCTTCATAAATGTACTCAACCTTTGTAAAAATTTCCACCTCGGTATCTCCTTTAGCACTAGGAGCTTTCTTTTTCTATCTTTTCAACATCTCGTCTTTGGAAAAGTTTCCTTGTCACGAAACAAAATTCCTTTAGGCTATTTGAGCTGTTAATTAGCATTCGAAAGAATGAAAAATCCATATAAGCATTTACTTCTGCCATATTTGTCATAGCTAAATCTATGCAAGTACAAAACCAAGACTAACTAGAAAATACTTCTGCAAAATGATAGGTTCTGAAAAATCCTAAGTCCTGCCCTTGACTAAAAACAATCAAGATAGACAAAATGCATCATAACCTCGCTAACATTGTGAAACCTCTACCGGAAAGACTAAGCACGGCAATAAGTGAAGGAAAACCAGTCTAATCAAAACTAAAACACCCGACGTCATCAACTTTAGTAGAATAAGTTCTAACTCCGCGCTCAAAATAAATCCCATCAAAACCTGCCTATCTTCGAAAATGTGACCCTATCAGAACACATGGGCAACCAAAACAATTGAAATCAAACCTTACGATGTCCTAAACAAAACCAGGTTAAAACCTACCAACTGCAAAAGAAAAGGATATCCTCCCCTAGATGGCCATACGCAGACCCAGAAAAATTGGTGCAGACAGCATAACGCTCATTTGCACCAATTTCCTAAGCAATTGGACTGGGTTTGAATGTCCATAACGGCTTTAGCAACAATCACTCAGGAAAACAAAAAAAATCCGCCCGTCTTCTAACTGTCAAAGTGGACCACACTATGCTAATAGGGAACAAACTCAGAGAAATACACCCATCTACCATGGAGGGAAAAACCTAACCCAACAACGAGGCCCTAGTTTCAAAAAAACTCAACAGAAAGGGTAAGATCATGGTTGGCCTACCTGGCAATGAGCTGTGTAGTCGACAAGCAGAATCCGATAGTTCCACTGCAATGCCACCCACGAACAAGATCCTGACAGCTAGGTACAACACCCAGTTCGAAACGACAAGGATAATGCAGGCACGAGTTCACAGGGATAATAATATAATAATGCCCAATCCCACACATATATATATATCCCGATGAAAACACTCGGTGGGAAAAAAAATCGCAAATCGGGCGGCGGGACAACTATGGCATCGGCGATCAACCTATTACAGAGCCGCAACGGTGGGCGATGAAGATGCTATGAGTTCCACAGTACAATGAAAACCGTTGGTGAAACACACACTAAAAAACCTCCACATCGGGGCTCAAAATGACTAAAGCCTCAGACCATTAGTATGTTGAAAAGCTGCAACGGCGGAAGCTATAATGACAAGTGGTTTTGCAGACCAGTCAAAATCGGAGGAAAAAAGAACTAACGTTAAGTGAACCGTCAGTAAAATAGATCATGAGCATCGGCGAAAGAAAAGTTATAAGGAAGATGGTTAATGTGCTCTAGAGCCGCAACGGCCGAACACAAAAAGACTGACGTTTTTTCTTACAATGAAAATGATGGTGATCGGACAAACAAAACTAATCCCCAAAATCAAAAGTCCAACATGGCTCCGACAGTGGCAAGAATCAAAACAAGCTGCAGGATCGACAAAGGTAAAAACTTTCGTTGTAGTGCTTGCGATTCATCATCCGAAACAGCGGCGACACAAGGCACTAGTGTTCCAATGGTGACAAAATAAAATGCCAAAACAAATAAAAAATAAAACAAAAGTGCATCGGCTGAAAACAAGGGTTTGGGTCAGGTCATTCACTATTTAGCTTCTGCAACAACGGCTGTGTATGTGACTACGGCCCCGATCCAAAGCTCAAACAAGAATAAGAAATCCTCTGTAAGTCAAAACTTAAAATCAAATGGCAGCATCAGCATACAAAGATATTTATTCAACAATCAACCTCAAAAAGTCAAACTCACAGCAAAGCTAAGTAGTCCCAACAAAACTAATCAAGACAAAAATTAAAAGGAGGGTTCCAAATTTTTTGAAATTTGGGAAATCGTTGCAGCTGCAACACACCCATTGATTTGTTGACATTGACATATATATATATATTTTTATGTAGCTTGATAGTGAGCAAGTGGTGCTTGAAGAGCACCCAATTGGGTTCATTGCTCACCCACCCCTCCCCCCCCGCAATGTACATGTATGTCTCGATTTCTTTGAAAAATTCACTGTCCCTCCATGTAGTACAGTTTTACTTGTACATGCAAGTATGTTTTTCGTGCACCCATTGATTTGTTGACATTGACATATATATATATATTTTTATGTAGCTTGATAGTGAGCAAGTGGTGCTTGAAGAGCACCCAATTGGGTTCATTGCTCACCCACCCCTCCCCCCCCGCAATGTACATGTATGTCTCGATTTCTTTGAAAAATTCACTGTCCCTCCATGTAGTACAGTTTTACTTGTACATGCAAGTATGTTTTTCGTGCACCCATTGATTTGTTGACATTGACATATATATATATATTTTTATGTAGCTTGATAGTGAGCAAGTGGTGCTTGAAGAGCACCCAATTGGGTTCATTGCTCACCCACCCCTCCCCCCCCGCAATGTACATGTATGTCTCGATTTCTTTGAAAAATTCACTGTCCCTCCATGTAGTACAGTTTTACTTGTACATGCAAGTATGTTTTTCGTGCACCCATTGATTTGTTGACATTGACATATATATATATATTTTTATGTAGCTTGATAGTGAGCAAGTGGTGCTTGAAGAGCACCCAATCAGGGTCATTGCTAGTGAGGCACCATGACCCACCATTACTTACTCATGTACAGTAAGTAAAAATGTTATAATGGTTTGGAATTCGAACAAATGTACATAGAATTTTTATAGGTTGGTAAACTAACTTACAAATTCTGGTTTTTTTGTAGTCTCCACTAATTTGACTTGTCCCTCTTGTTTAGCATTAGGGATAACCACTGAGCAGCCAGAAGAGAAAGATAGACTTATCAGAAGACATTGACAGTGGAAGTGAAAGGGGGGGTAAATAGAATAAATGTATAGGGGGGATACATACATGTAAATTTTTGTTTGTATACACATAGATGTACATTTTGATCCACTATTTTGTATTATGGCCATGTGGCATGCCAATTTTTGTAACATTATTTCTATACATATATAATATAAAGCAAGGTTCAAATTTATACGTATATGGTTGACTTGATTTTGGAACATGATATGTGTGGTTCACCTATGTGATATTATGATATGTGTGGTTCACCTGTGTGATAGTATGAATTTCCAATACTTAAAGGAAGAATTTATAACTCATCCAACTAATATCAAGTAACGATTAAGTCATGGGAGATAATCACTAGACACCCTAACCATAACCATACCATACAACTAGCTAAATTCAACTATCATCAACTTTTTAACATTATGGCTATCCTCAATTTTTTAACATCATAACCATACCATACACTACCTAAATTCCATACAATAACATCATAACATCATAGCCATACAACTAACATCATAACGTCATACATGTGTTTTTAGTTCTAAGTCATGCATGCATTAGAACTATACCATACCATACCCTACAATACTAATATACCATACCATACCATAACTTGTACCATAACATACTAACACCATACCATACTAACATACCATACCATACTAACATATCATACCATACTAATATACCATACCATACATACCATACCATACTAATATATCATACGATACTAATATAACATGCCATACCATACTAACATTGCATAACAAAACATACCATAACTTAACATGTACATGTCTTTCTAGTTGGTTTTCAATTTTTTCATGTACATGTGTTTATAGTTTCATCTCATAACTTTTCAACCTTAGTGATACCATGTAATTTGTAGTTCATAAAACCCTAGTTGGTTTTCGATTTGTACATGTACATGTGTTTCTAGACTTCCATCTCATAACTTGTGAAGAGGTCACTAAACCCTAGTTCCATCTCATAACTTGTCAACCCTAGTGATAGCATGCAATTTGTAGTTCATGAAACCCTAGTTGGTTTTCAATTTGTATATGTACATGTGTTTCTAGAGTCTATCTCATAACTTGTGAAGAGGTCACTAAACTCTAGTTCCATCTCATAACTTCTCAACCCTAGTGATAGCATGCAATTTGTAGTTCATGAAACCCTAGTTGGTTTTCAATTTGTACATGTACATGTGTTTCTATACTTCCATCTCATAACTTGTGAAGAGGTCACTAAACCCTAGTTCCATCTCATAACTTCTCAACCCTAGTGATAACATGCACTGTTGTAGTTCATGAAACCCGAGTTGGTTTTCAATCTGTTCATGCACATGTGTTTCTAATTCCATCTCATAACTTCTCACCCTAGTGATAGCATGCAATTTGTAGTTCATTAAACCATAGTTGGTTTTGAATTTGTACATGTCCATGTGTTTCTAGTTTCATCTCATAACTTGTGAAGAGATCACTAAACCCTAGTTCCATCTCATAAATTGTCAACCCTAGTGATAGCATGCAATTTGTAGTTCATGAAACCCTAGTTGGTTTTCAATTTGTACATGTACATATGTTTCTAGAATTCCATCTCATTACTTGTGAAGAGGTCACTAAACCCTAGTTCCATCTCATAACTTCTCAACCCTAGTGATAGCATGCAATTTTTAGTTCATGAAACCCTAGTTGGTTTTCAATTTGTTCATGTACATGTTTTCCTAGTTCCATCTCATAATTTGTGAAGAGGTGACTAAACCCTAGTTCCATCTCATAACTTCTCAACCCTAGTGATAGCATGCAATTTGTCGTTCAGTAAACCCTAGTTGGTTTTCAATTTGTACATGTACATGTGTTTCTAGTTCCATCTCATAACTTGTAAAGAAGTCACTAAACCCTAGTTCCATCCCATAACTTGTAAAGAGGTCACTAAACCCTAGTTCCATCTCATAACTTTTCCACCCTAGTGATAACATGCAATTTGTAGTTCATGAAACCGTAGTAGGTTTTCAATTTGTACATGTACATGTGTTTCTAGTTCCATCTCATAACTTATGAAGAGGTCACTAAACCCTAGTTCCATCTCATAACTTCTCAACCCTAGTGATAACATGCAATTTGTAGTTCATGAAACCCTAGTTGGTTTTCAATTTGTACATGTACATTTGTTTCTAGACTTACATCTCATAACCTGTGAAGATGTCACTAAACCCTAGTTCCATCTCATAACTTCTCAACCATAGTGATAGCATGCAATTTGTAGTTCATGAAACCCTAGTTGGTTTTCAATTTGATCATGTACATGTGTTTTTAGTTCCACCTCATAACTTGTGAAGAGGTCACTAAACCCTAGTTCCATCTCATAACTTCTCAACCCTAGTGATAGCATGCAATTTGTAGTTCATTAAACCCTAGATGGTTTTCAATGTGTACATGTACATGTGTTTCTAGTTCCATCTCATAAGTTGTAAAGAGGTCACTAAACCCTAGTTCCATCCCATAACTTGTAAAGAGGTCACTAAAACCTAGTTCCATCTCATAACTTGGCAACCATAATGATAGCATGCAATTTGTAGTTCATGAAACCCTAGTTGGTTTTCAATTTGTACATGTACATGTGTTTCTAGACTTCCATCTCATCACTTGTAAAGAGGTCATAAAACCCTAGTTCCATCTCATAACTTGTCAACCCTAGTCAATGCAATAGTTCAAGAGTTGACCCAGCAATGTAATTAAATGTACATTAATATAAAAAACATCAAAAAAAGTAAATTTCAACAACTCGAGAGCATGTTATTTTTCGATTTCTATTTGTTGGTGTCTAAAGACACCGTTTTGGTTCTTGGCACCTCCAATGTGCCATAGATCGTGTTTGTATCCTAGGCACATGAAAGGCTAAACATTAGTACTCTCATAAGAAAATAAAGAGAACCCAATTAAAATGTGCAGACATGATTTATAGATAACTCACCTGAGGTTGTACGATCGTGTTTATAGTGTCCTGAGTATCCTCTGAATAATATTATGTCTGTGAATGGTATCCGTCAATCACATATTTATTAAACTGGGAATAAACTAAGGCTAAATAATTGAAATTGTGCTTCAGCATGCACTTTAAATTAGAGGAAATTTCAAATCAAAATGGGCTTCCTCAGGAAAATTAATAAAATAATAGTTAAAATAATAAAATAATATTTATTAATTTTGGAGGAAGAAAAGAAAAAACTACTTTTTTGTTCGTATTTTCAACATATCTCCTTGTGTTTTTACTCAAATTTTGATTGGGAGAGCTCGTTGGTTGTGGAATTAAATTCTGCATCCAATGAATACCCACTCTGCATACTTTTGATGGGCCCCACTACCCCAAAAACAAGAAATACCTAAAAAAAACTTGATGATGACATCATCATCATGTTTTTTAGGTATTTATTCCTTTTGGGGTAGAGGGGCCTACTAAAAGTATGTTGAGTGGGTACTCGTTGGATGCAGAATTAAATTTTGCATCCAACAAGCTCTCCCGATCGAAATTTCAGTAAAAACACAGGGAGATATGTCGAAAATATGAACAAAAAAAGTAATTTTTTTATGATACCTATCCCGAAATTTATATTAAAAAATTGTTCAAGAGGTGATCGCTTTCGGAATTTTAAAGCATTTTGATTGGATAATACATGATGACATGGAATTTGTATTTTTTTTGGAAGGCCCATTTTAAATTGAAATTTCCTCTAATGAAGGTCAAATAACACACCTGACAATGCACTCACACGAGTAGGCCATCTGGATCATCTTTGCTGTCGATGGTGTCCATCAATATTTTGTGCTCTATAAGAGGTAGAAAGTATCGTACATGTGACCTATTTTTGTGACCATGTGTGTGCAGCTTGATGTTTATACAAACTACTAGGTTGGTGAAGTGGTATACAATAGCTTTTGGTTTATAATCCTGATATACATACCCATCCTTTCTTTTCTGTTGTGCTACAAGTGTCAATTACTCCCCTTTTATAACCATCGATCCAGTTGGGAATTCAATATTTTCATCATCTGTAACAGGTTCGAGAATGGTTTGTTTCCCCTCTAAGCAACGTGCCAACCAATAGTCAGAAACCCATTCATTATTTATTGGGGCAACCACTGCATATATCTGACCTATGAAAGGAAATAGGTTGAGTTAACAATACATTTTTTGAATAAGGTCTTTCATTTCTAATTTCTACATAAATTAAATTCTACTTAGGTCAAGTTAACAATACATAAATTAAATTTCTAATTTCGGTACTACTAATTTACTTTTTTGAACTTCCTTGTATGAGATCTGATATGTGATCATAGATTGTAGAAATATGTGTCTGATCATCTTCCAAATGGTATATTTTAGTAACTCGCTTGAAATTGGTGTGAATTGTCACTCGTTCCCATGTATAAACTGTATATGTATACTCACAATCATGCCATTCATAGATGCTACAAGAACTGCAAAAGCAAGCCTTCAATCTTGTCCAAATTTGTAGGGTCGAGTTGTCTTAGCTTCTAAATGAATGAAACTATCGAGCTCCATGCACTGTGTTCACCCGATGTGTTTGGTATCGGTCCACATTTGTCACCTCCCAAAATATTCTCTACACTAGGTGTTTCCTTGTTGCTTTTTCTCCCATGACAGATGCACACCATTTCACTATATATGCATTGTCTCGAAGGAGAGCACCTATAAACTTCATCTCTTCCCTTCGAAGGGCAGTTTTTATGCATGCACCAACACCATCATGCTCTCCTTTTCCATGACTAGTTTCAAAGTAGTTCCATATATGTGGCACCTTGTATTTTATGTGCAACAAACACAACCATTCAAATACACGTGCATTCTTGAACTGTCCAGTAGAACCATCTGACCAAATGAAATGACAATAAAATGGTCTATCCATAGCTATCACATGATCATAGAATAATTTAAACCAATGTTGCACGTAATGGATGTCATGGGTCCAGTGGTCACTTATGTAGAAGTGACTTTCTTTTACTATCACACATTTCTCTTCATTTCTATCTAGCCCATGTCGATACGTGATATGCACCATTATGCTCACCTGCTCTGAGTGATAGTATTGACTTTGTATTTCATTTTGTGGTTGTAGGGTGTAATTTTCCGCAAAGTCAATCACTGATAGTATTGTTCTAAGAGGGAAGGTGTCCCGACATATTCTAAATTTCTCATCTTGCCACCGTGCCATGTCGACATGTTGAATGTACTGTTGGATATTTCCACGAAACTATGAAATAAAATCACATACTTGCACTTGGTGTAAAAAAGTAAATAGATTTATAAAACAACATAAAAAGATGCACATGAATATTAATATGTCAATATTCAACAATTTACCAGTGAAATCACCAATTTAATCTTCCTGATTTATTTCCCATCATGTAGCTAATATGTCTCGTGCTGATAGTTTTGCTTCTCGACAATTGCATTCTCGAATGCTTGATCTTCACTCTCATGGATGCAATCATACCATAATGATAGCCCACCACAATTATTGCAAGAACCCTCTACACATTGTTTTAAGTAATGTGTCTGCCCATCTTGCCTCGAACACATTATGCTATGGATGAAATCTCTGGATGACATTGGTAGAACTGTACTTGAGCATTCCTGCACATGGTGAGGATGCAAAAAACAACATATATGTGAAAATGTATGGTAATATATAGATCAAATTCTATGTGGTATCTGCAATAAAAAGTGTTTTGGATGGTATCGATTCTAACATACCAAGGCTTGCATTTTTCAAAACATCTTTTCCCGAGCCTTAGCTCTACGTGGGAAACTTTAAACATCTCGAACATTTGAGTTTGTGTCATGTTAAGATAATTTTTAACATGAGGTTCATTGTTTCTAGAACCCCTACATAGTTTTAACACATCCTTTTTGTTAGAAGAAGGCCTACTATTATTGTGCCAAAACGTGTGCACTAGGCCCTTAACTGCTTCGACTAACTTCATATATTTGCGAGGCAACCTACCGCTAAATTCCCATAATGTTTCCATTTGTCCCTCTAGATCAAGGTTGTCTCTTCTTACTGAATATTTTTTAAGTGTCTTTGGATGTAAAGGCACAATTTGTGATGTGCATTTAAGTAAACGACGTTGTCTTGTGGATCTACATACAATTGATTCATCCAATACATAGTGAGACACATTACAGTCCTATGAACGAGTTTTTTTATCAATCGATGTGAATGTAACAGTAAGAGATTTAACAATGTGATTACTTGATTCGATATTCTTCATTGTTCTTATGCCTAAATTTCTTCTAAAAGTTTCCATATTTCTAGATTTAATCAAAGCTAAAAACAATTGGCATTTATCGGCTTCGGATTTGTTATCAAAATATTGTTTCATTATTTGAGAACAATGATGAAGGATAGTGCATTTAGACACCTTACCTTCCATGGAAGTTAATTTGCTCTCGTCCACTTGTATGCATTTAGGATTTCTCTTTCGTTTTGATGCAAAATTTCTTGTCATTTGAAATGCTAGAGTTACGTTTACATCCACTACAGGCTAACAACTTCAATTAGGAGATTGAACCACCGATCATGGTTTTTGCTGAGTCATATTTGCATCGAGAGTAACATAATTACTGAACTCTTCACAAGATTGTCCATTTACCAATGGATCAATAATATCATCTCCTCTATAACCAAATTCCTTTAATGTTGCATTATCTTCCTCAACCTCTACGTTAGGTATCTGTTGAGGGGGAATGAGAACTATTTTCTCATCCAATGAATGTTGACGATTTCTTGAATCTTCCCTTTTTTTTTTCTTTTTTTTTTCATATTCTTCTAATGTAAGCACCTTCCTCGCTGACTTTCAACCTTTATTACATACATTCACCATTGAAATCCACCCAAGCTTGTACAAAACCTATGGATTTATGTAAGTAATGATTAAATTATAGGTTGAACAGTTCTCTGTGCATGGGTTTAGAATAATTATGTCTTTTTCTACAGTATACCTGGCCCACAGCACGCAACCCAACATTTTTTATATAACACATATCGCATATGCAATATAACGCATGTCCGTTTTATCGCATATGCGATATGGATACACTGCTTTTTAATTAACGAACAGTTTTTATTACATGATCTCCAAATCGCATATGTGATTTAATGCATATCAAATATTAAACTTGACTTATCCATGCTTAGATACCAGTTACCCATTCATGGTCTACCACTTATATATATATATATATATATATATATATATTGATTATTTCTCTTTTTAAACGACTGCCATGGAATCAATCTCTACATTCCTAGTGCATGCATGAAAAAACATAGGTGGTAGTCCACCCCAAATCTCAAATAAAAATGTCTATGGACTGAAATATGTTAAACTTCTATAACCTTACAATGGGCCCCGTACCAATGGTTCATACCTCCAAACCTATCCTTGGACCATGGTAGTGTCTATAGAACTATCTCTTGTCTAGAAATATTCATAATGGTTCCTATATGACCATGGTCAATGCCTCCTGAAAAATATTCAATGCATAAAATAGACTAATGGCACATATATCCCATATTAAGCCTAAATATACCCTTTAAAGGGCATGTGGAGTGGTTTAAGACTTGCTTATGTTACACTATTATCCCATTACCATGGTTAATACCCTGAGACCCATCCATAGTGCATAAAACCTCATAATGACACCCATATCCCACTAAAGGCCAAATATTACATCTATAAGGCATGTGTGTTGATTTAGGGACTTATTGTCTACTATTTCATGACTATAGTCAATGTCTAGAGACCCATCCCTCCCATCCAAAAACCTATAATGGCACCCTTATCCCATTATAATACCATTTAGACTCCCAATATTCCATACAGACGGTCTATGGGGTGGCTCATGGCCCAACATTACATTGGTTAAGAGGGGGAGGGAGTCAAAGGAGGGAGAGGAAGGTGTAGATGAAATCATGGGAGGGAAGGATGGGTAGGGGACATATATGGGGCGGATGAAGGGAGGAGAAATATAAGGGGAAGGGAGGGATAGGTATGGGAGAGAGACGAGGGGGGGGTGGAGGTAGGGAAAATTTAAAGGGAAGGAATTGGTGGGAGGGAGGGCCCTGGGATCTTAGACATTGACAAGGGATGAAACCTCTACTTTAGGCCCTATCTAAAGCTTCTAGGAATCTAGGACCACCAATAACACCTTAAACCACCATATGTTACCTCTTGACGTCATTTTAATCTTTGTGTGTGGGAATTGACACCATTAGGTTGTTTTAATCACTAATGATGGGTTTAGAGACCTTTGACATGGTTGGGCGATCATGAAGCCCAGGTCATAGACACTAAAGGAAGCTTATAGGCATCCAGAGGAGAGAATAATGTATCAAGCCACCACACATGACCTCTCTAGGGGGTCTTTGGCCTTAGATTAGGGATATGTGATTGATTGGTGATTTTGTTTATAGTGGTTGTGGGTAAGATGTTGATCAGTTGAGATTTTGTTCTTGAAGATAGTGAATTTATTATATAAATGATGCCGAAAGGGTGTTTTCAAAGTAATGGGGGTGAGTTGCTTTTCATGTGATGGTTGTTCATCGATGTCTGAGAATGTATGGTCCATAGAATAGAACAAATTATCTGGTACTATAATTCTTCAAACAAGTGTGTGCCATCAATGTAATGAGTGTTTATATGTGTATTAAATATTTCAACAAATTTCAAGATTTAGTAATGAGATTTCACATGTTTTCAAGATTTAGTAATCAGTATATATAGTAATCCATTTGATACTCCATATAGCGTGGCCCCTCCGACATCACATCTATAAAATTTTAAAGATGAAGGATTTTGTAGTGTTCACGGAACCTGATGCTTTCTTCTTTCTTGATAGTAGCTGTCAATTTCAGTTACTCATGGAAATCGTGTCCAGGATTTTGATGTGTTAGCTCGTGTCATAGGAATCCATGAACATGAAAAACAACTCAAATGACCAGCCATCATCTCTTGAAGTTACCCTTTCCTTTGTAATGGTACCAACACATCCACTATGTCAAGGCCCTGAGACCCATAACTATTGTAAACAAAATCAACAATCAATTGCATACCCTTAATCTAAGTTGAAAGACCCCCTACAGAGGTCATATGTGGTGGATTGATACATTATTATTTCCTCTAGATCCCTGGAAGCTTCCTTTAGTGTCTATGACCTGGGTTTCATGATTGGTCAACCATGTCAAAGGTCTCTAAACCCATCATTAGTGATTAAAACAACCTAATGGTGTCAATGCCTACACACAAAGCTAAGAATGGCCTCAAGAGGTAACATATGGTGGTTTAAGGTGTCATTGGTGGTCCTAGATGCCTAGAAGCTTTAGTTAGGGCCTAAAGTAGAGGTTTCATCCCTTGACAATGTCTAAGAACCTAGGGCCCTCCCTCCCACTTATATTTATTCTCCTCCCACCAATCCCTTCCCTTTATATTTTTCCTCCCTCCATCACCCCATCATATATCTCCCATACCCATCCCTCCCTCCCCCTTATATTTGTCCTCCCTTCATCCCCCCATATATGTCCCCTACCCATCCCTCCCTCCGGTGATTCCCTCTACACCTTCCTCTCCCTCCTTTGACTCCCCCCCCCCGCCCCCCGCTCTTAACCAATGTAATGTTGGGCCATGAGCCACCCCATAGACTGTTTGGATGGAATATTGGGAGTCTAAATGGTATTATAATGGGATAAGGGTGCCATTACTCTTTTTTACTCTCGTACCAAATTAGTTCAGAAAAAATGTGTATGTGTTATAACATGTATGCAATATGAATAGCATATGCGCTATATCTCATATGCACTATATCGCATATGCAATATAGCACATATGCAATATGAATGAGCTATAACTCATATGCGTATTTTAAAATTTTAAAAACTCGGTGTGAATAAGGCTTGGAATTATGTTTGGAATTAGTTTCGGACTATCGAACCGATTGGCTAGCAACAAAAAACCAAGGTTGTTTCCTGTCTTTTAGAATTCTATCAATATGCTCAGTTTCGATGGCGTGTTTTGCTTTGACAAACATAATATTTTTTTATGAAAATTAAGAATATTGTAGAGTATGATCTTACAATTTTGAATATGTAATTTTTTCTTTCAAATGTATGTTTTAATTATTTATTATTATTTTTCTAAATGACACACATTAGTTTTCAAAAATAGATATATCGATTGTTTTTTATATAACTTTTGATTTCCTTCACCAATTGCCAAGAAAACTATATGGTGCACTAGAAGAGAGCGAGCTCTGCAGTATTATATATAGAAATTAAGGATTTCATTAATTTTTGCCTCTAAAGTGTTGCACCCACACAGAACGTTTTCATTTCGAGGTTTTCTGATTTAAATAATTAATAAATAAAATTCATGAAACAATATGAATAAATAGTGTTGCACTAGGCCTATATGTCCTTTACATTTCTACAAGATTTTATACAAAATTGACATCATTTACATCATATATTGTTACACCCGCACAAACATATATGTTATGATGTGGTGAAATTTTGAAAACCCAATTTCATGGAAACTAATTTTATAATCATTTACACGCATTTTTTCTGCATAAATGTTATATATTATGAAACTTGATTCAATTACCTATCTTTTGTCTTTTACTTTATCTTCAAATACGTTTAGGGAAGTACCCCTAATTCTCACCTAAAGTAAGAGGTTCCAGGTTTTTCCAGTATTATTTGGCATCTAAAGTGTCTTTAAAGGAGTCCATGATTGTGCATCATCCCATGTGTATTCTAATGGTAACACTTATACAATTACAAACCCCCCTTCCTATCCTACTTTTCATCCTTCAAATAGAATTTTCTGCAAAGTTTTTTAGTTTCTAATAGAACTTGAAGTAGAGTAATCTAAAAAGAAAATTCAATCACAACAAGTCAACAAAAATTATCCTACACCATAACAAATTTACAAAGTCTCACTTAGCTTTTTACAAGGTCTCACTTTTTAATCTAGCTGATTTGAAAAAGATCTAATTCTTTAAGGGGATTCAAGTATTCTTTGGTCTATTCTCCTTGTCAAAATATATAAGAAGAGATAAGAACTAAATCATAAGATTATTTCTAAATTAACATAGTTAAAACAAAATATTAATATTATTGTTAACCTTTTAAGATTTTTAGATAGTAAATAGTTATATCCATGAACCCGACATATATAATCAAATACTCTATAATAAAATTAAAAGAATTCTAGAATGAAAAATTAACATTTCATAATAATCACTTATATGTTGTCTCAATCCAACTTGCTAGTGTACAAACCCGTTCCACCCAACCATTAATCAAGCATGGTTCATTTTCTTTCCACCCTTAAGATGATCACCCCTAGCCACATCAAACTTATTAGGATTTTAGAACTTGGAGAAACTGTTTTATGGTAAAATCTTACTTAAGTACAAATAACTTACCTCTAAGCAAGTAATCCTGGTGCCCATAAACTCTAGGAAGATAATCTTCTACCCATAAATTCTATGGAGAAGTTGAACTCTAAGCAGATAATGTTCTATCCATAAAATCTAGGCAGAAGTTTCAAAACTCTAGCATATAATCTTCTACACATAACCTCTACCGAGAATCAATTAAGAAGATTTTTTTTATTCTACTCTTTTTTTTATATTGAGTTGTCGGTAAGGAAATATTGGAAGTGAAGAACAATATTTTTATATTAAGTTTTTTGGTAAAGTAGTTAAGGTTTAATTTTTAGATTTTTATTTTTTTGAAATTAATAATTAATAATTTTTATTTTTATTTGGTTAGATTTTATTTTTTAAATAATACAAGCTTTAACATTAATAATTAATTCTTTTTCATTTTTATTAGTTATTATTTTTCCTTCAACTTATTCACTCTCACAATTTTAAATCTTAATCACTCTTAACTAATGGATCTCTCTAACAAGCAACCCATAACAAATTATTGAAAGAATAATAATTAAAGAGAAAGACATTATAATTAACTATTGGTTTATTCTCATAGAAATATCTTACTCATAATACACCGCCACCCCCACTTCATAATATAATGTAAAGCACACATTTAGTTGAAATTTTTGGTGCAATGACGGAATTCCAAACTAATCGCTTTCGTAGATGAGTAATAATGAATAACTTTTGTTTACTACAAAGCCCCAAAAGTATTTACTGAACGCAATCATTAATGTTGAAATTTTTGGTGCAATGACGGAATTCCAAACTAATCGCTTTCGTAGATGAGTAATAATGAATAACTTTATTTACTACACAGCCCCAAAAGTATTTACTGCACGCAATCATCAATGTAATGCTCCACGGAATGATCTTTAGCCACCAAACAACAAATTACCTTCTTGTAAAAGAGTCGAGTCCGTGCAGGTAGCGTTCTATATATTCAACTCAATTCCCTTGGTAGGAATGCGCATGTAGTTTATTCAAGTTTCTGCTAAACGATTTAGCACTTAGAGGACTGGTACAATGGGCCGCAACGAAGAAGATGAGATTCGTGCATGTTCCCAGGCCCTCCCTTTACCTTTGCTGTCTCTGAATCACGTTTCTTTCGTTTGTAAATCTGTCACTGCTTCTACCAAATTCTACGAGACTGTGCTTGGATTTCAGCTTGTGAGGAGGCCATCTTCATTCAATTTCGAAGGAGCTTGGTAACATATTATTTGCATATATATATATAGATTTCCAATTTCGCATTGATTACCATGCCAATTCATGTTTATTACTGTCGACGTACAGGTTATTCAATTACGGGGTCGGTATACATCTGTTGCAATGCCAGCCTTCGGATGATCTCCCCAAAAAATCAGAGATCAACCCAAGAGATAACCATATCTCTTTTCAGGCATATTTCAAAGTCCTGTATATCAGTACAGTATTTTAACAAAAGTTCATCGACTGCTGAATTGCTAGTCTTATTATCCCTTTTCTTATGCAGTGCCCAGATGTTCTTTCAGTGGAAAACACACTGAAAGAAATGGACATAAAATATGAAAAACGTACAGTTGAGCATGAAGCGTTGTACGTGGACCAACTTTTCATCCATGATCCTGACGGTTACATGGTCGAGATCTGCAACTGCGAGAATCTTCCTGTTATTCCCATGAGTCCCCTGCCAGCATCTTCTGTTAGGTCAAGTTCTCTGGAGCAAAAGGCCGAGAACCGGTCAGAGATCAGCTTAGTGACAATGAGCGTTACTACATCACCACTGTATTACCCTAATAAGAGTTAGGGTTTTCTTCTCTATTAGCAATAACAAAATTAATTTTACTCCGCTTTAAAGTTGTGTTCTTCTTTATTTAGATACCTAGAAAGTTGTGTTCTTCTTTATTTAGATACCTAGAATAGAAACTGTGTGCAACTATTTTAACAGATACCTTCTTTCTTGACGTGTGATGTACAGAAAAAGAGATCGTAGTCAGTGGACGAGAGAATCGCTTCCCATCGGACGCATTTAACAATAAAAAGCCATATTTTCTGGACATATTGGCTTTTTATATCTAGATAATTCGTGGGATTACGCGGTAATATTCATCATACTATGGTTTACTATTTAGCAATATGAGGGATTAATTAGCAATTAAGGATGGATTGTGTAATTAGTATAATTAAAAGCATAAGTGTTGTGTAAGTCTTGAGAATAATCACATGGATTATCTAAGTGGTGTGTATGTACTGAGATTCATAATCACTTGAATATATCTCAAGTGTTGTTTCGTGTTGTTCATATGTCGTAATGTAATACAGCTAGTCTACCTTTTCAGTTCTCCATTTGGTTTGAATGTTCGTATTTCATCCATTTCGGAACTGCTAATATTTGTGAGGAAATTAGCGAAATACAAGGAGCCTGCTCTCCGTTCAACATGGAGAATGAAAGAAGGGAAGAGTTTCAAATGGAATAACTTATCGACCTGATCATTTGCACCAATTCTACGTCCAGCAGAGCACCACCGCCACTTAAATAAAGCCTTGGTCATCCAATTGGTACAAATAGTCGGGTCGATAGGTTATTCCATTTCAAATTGCTATAAGCGAGTGAATGAAATAAAAACGCATTTTTGTTGCCATATATCAAATAGAATTTTGTGAAGTTTTATGGTCCATCAAACTTGTTCCCTGTTTATCGACTTTTAACGATCCTTTAATTATGGATCTTGACAGATGTGAAGTCTTTTATGGATTCTTCATTACATACATATATATCAACTACTTCTTCCAATGGGAAGTGTAAGCCTGACAATAATAAAGAAGTATACCGTATAAATTTAAAGTGTCACAAGCAATACTGGATACTAAAAGGTCAAGTATTTAGTATTATAATTATTTTGACTATAATCACGTGATCCAACGAATAAAATGACGCTCACGTTTTCCACTTTGGGAAGGGAATCATGAAGTTACTTTTCCTAAATATTGGTTGATCAATGTAAATAACATAGCATGAGATAGAAAGCGACTTTTCACTGGTAGTGTTGGTTGGTAAAGAACCAAATAAATTCATTTCTTCCGGTGTTTGTTATCCTTTCCGACTACTTAAGTAATCAAAGAAGTTATTTTCTTTAGGGTTGGTGTACGAGGTATGGAATATTATGTATATATTTTTAATGTGGTTTATTAAATTTTTATAAGTTTGTATAACTTATAGTATTGGATCACTTGAGATAGCTCACCAAGTTATATATAATTTATATATATAGCAACTAAAAATAATAAAAATTTAGTAATTATTTTATTTTATTTAAAAATATATATTTTAAAATTTTTCAACATAATTAAAATTCTTAAAAATAAAGTTATTTGATTTTTTAAGGTCATTTTAATCAAAGAGGCTATAAAAACTTGAGCTCAAATTTAGGATACTTAAAATTTTACATAGAAAACAAGTTAAACAATAAAAAATAACAAACCATAAAAGACTCAACTACTGCTCAAGCGTAGAATCAAATTAGCTTAAACATACTTTAAACATAGATTAAAGATCATTAATAACTAATAAACAACCTGAATAACACTTAAAACAAGATCCAACTACCAAACCACAACAAACAGATCTAATGGCCTAAATCCGCCTTTGATTCATCAATGTCGACCTCGATCTTCTGACTTTTCCATGCCATTCTCGACATCAGTGGTAACATACCCAATATCCTCTATAGCCTTTTCGGTTATGAGGTATATAATTTTTCCTATACATCATGTAATAAACTAATTAAATTAGTCTTAATAATTGCATGACATTATAATCAAGTATATTCCCACCAATTTTCATTCTACATACGAGAAGTTTGTAAATCATTTCATGCAAGGATTTCATAATTAGAATCAATTAAAGTCCCTCCATTAAAATATGAGCTTGACTTACCGTATGAATTTTTAAAGTTTCACATCTTTTCCAGGATAGTCAACAACAATAGGTCATGGCATTATATCAATATTAATTAATTTAGGAATTTAATAAAAGTAAACCAAACAATCATAATTTGATAAAAATTTGTATATCGTTTAATTGTATGGTTATAATGATTTTAAGATAACTCTCCATATTCAAGAGTATATAGTCATTATACTTTCCCAAAGGTAATTTAAAATATATTGCTAACTTATATGAGAATAGCAATATATGTGGAGAGTGATGTAAGTATTACCAGCATAGATCCAAATCCTAGGCTTTATCAAGAGTCGAGAGGGATCAAATCTCTGGAGGTGCAAACCTCTTCTTAAATATTGAGCTCAAAGAACTACCAATGGCATCAAATATTTCAAATACAACTAACTGTATGCTGAGATATATTCAACTTCAAAGTTTTATTTGTGTAATTAACTATATTCATCACTATATCATTAGGTGGAATTTTGGTAAAATGTACAATAAAACATTCCTTTGATCTTATTTACAATATTTCCATAACATACTTATGCATGTAAGAAATATTATTTATAATCAAAATAAAATCCCACTGATATATACTAAAGGGGATGGTAACACAAACAATATGATGTTCCTTAGGAACAACCTTTCTCATAAGAATTTAAAACATAACAGTGTTCATAATCAAGTAATTATAACAACAAATTGAGTAAAAACGTTGTTATTTTAAATAAAGAAAGGAATATTATCACTTGATGTTTATTCATTTAACATAACAAGAATATAATTCTTATGAGCTTGACATGTTTTAAACAGTAATAACATGATATGTTTAAGAGACTTATCTGAACCAAATAGACTCAACTGAATCTAGAGACTGAATATTTGACTTCAAGTTTTCTCCCAACCTCTTGGCTCTATGTTTGGCATATGTTTTCTCTCGAGAAGTGACCCCAAGCTGGTCATAAATCCACTAGGATAGTAGAGTCGACATAAATTGTCTTACAGAGAGCAATCCGGCCCTAAATCGAGGAATGTGTCCTCATTCTCTATTACACAAATCCTCAAAGTAAAGAAAAACCCTCTCACTAGCTAATTAGTGTAAGAGTAATTAAGTATCGGGAAAGAGACTCAGAATCTAAGCCCCTTTTAATTTTAACGCATATTTCAATAACATTTATCACTGAATGTGTGGTTTATCTCTGCAAACGTAACATAATAAATAAACATTTGGAACAAGACACTTAAGCATCCAAGACTTACCTGTTCTTGGGATGAGAATCCATTAAAGTACAGAAAATTATCCTTTCCTCTATGATGCATCCAATGGTTTCAATATAGAAATAGATGTATATAATTATACATGAGTCGGTCTACTGCACGGGATGCTTATCTCTATTCTTGAAACAAGCTCAAGGTAAGTACGTAAGCAAAATTGAATACCTTGTTTACAGAGGAGGAGAAACGAAATAAAGGAATATGTTGTCTATAGAGATCTCCTGTATGCATTTTTTACTATCATTCAATAAAAGGATCAATTTTTAATATAAAAAAAAAAACATCACTCAAAATATTTCTAGGTTTTTTTTAATTAGAAGGATAGGTTTGCATAAACAACCACACAAAGGGGTCTCCTCCCTCTGTATTGTCATAATTATAACTAATTATATGTGTGTGTCTGTGTGTATAAAAAATAGACACACCAATCTTTAACTAAACACTAAATCTCCTTTCTCTGAGATCCCACATACGAAACTAAGCAATGGCTGCGCACTCGTCCACTCTTGGTAAGAAAGATAAAAATAGACGACCGTCCTTTTTCGTTGTAGGTAGATATACAATACGTTAACTATACAATAAAGGTATCAAAGGGATTTGATGCTAAAAAAAAATACATTCATCCCATTCCCATGTAATAGTAAAACAATCCCATGTAATAGTAAAACAATGGAGATAGATATATCAAAGAAAATACCGTGAGTTTGGGCTCTCTCCTCCCGATTTTTTCTTTTCATCACAAGAATGAGTGGGGAAAATATTTACCCGAAAAACCTAAAAAAACATACTTGTATGATACAGTCCTTTTGCAGAGGGCCACCCAACATGTGTATGCAATAGGGAGAAACAATAATTGAAAGTCAGATGAGTTCCCCCATAGAGATATAGACATATATAAATATCTTGATTGACTGGACTCCATTCCTTTAGCCAACAACGCAAGCTCGCATTTTCTCAACTAAAGTGTGTAAGCAATGGAAGTCTCTCTTCCCAAGAAAAAAACAAAGATCTGAATCTTTTGATTCTCATTCTCCAAGGTCCATGGTGTACCAAATACTCTGAACAAAAGTTCATAGTTTATCGCGCTCCTCTCTCCTTAACTAAACGGAGTTATGAAAAGAGAATCTCCTCTTGACAGGTGGAGCTCAATATTCAATAAATCAAAACCCTAACAACCTTCTTTCAGGAAAGGAAAAGTTAAATGACGTCCATAATGGAAAGCTCCTTCATACTCTCGGAGTGCGCTCACCTTGGTTAACGGTCAACATTCATGTAAAAATATATTTATGATCACTTGAACGTTTTATTTCATATGCACCTTTAAATTCTTGTAACTTTTCTATTTACTATATATATTTATATTATATAAGAATTAAAATAATCTAACTCTTATCTATTTAGGGTCTTAACGAACATTTCTATGCACTCTCATCGAAGTAAAGATATTAATAATATTACATAAAATCAATTAACTTTAGTAGTAATAATTTAGTATTACTTAGATTTATGTTGTTAAATAGGCCATAAGATAGGCCATAAGAGTTTACTATTGGCTTACGACAGGTAGCTACTCTTTCTCAAAACAACAACCTATAGACTTAGATCCTTAAGTGAATGTACACAATTCACTCTTCTTCAAGTGTTTGTGGCATCAAGATGACACGTGTCATCAAACTCATGGCTTCTCAACCATTTGACTCTCCCACAAATGGATTTATGCCCCTATCATTTAGTTGAGTTAAGCCCTTCATTCTCCTAAGTCTACAAAATAGAAATTAAAAATTAGGAAATTTACAATAATACTTATAGTGGTTTTAGCGGCGAGGATTTTACCTCGACCTTCTCAGCAGGAAATTGCACCTTATACATTTACCTTTTTATTTTCTGTTGTATAAAAATTGAAGTAGTAGAGGGGATATTACATTGAAAATCAGAAGTTGACACTTCAAAACAAAAGAACCAGTAAGACCTCCTAACTTTCGACGTTGAGAGTGAGGAGTCGACACTTCACATAAACATAAACATACTAAAACCTCTTGACTTTCGACTTCCAATGTTGATACTAAAGAGTCGACACGCCCAACAAACAAAACATAACCAACATCCCAACTTCCAAATTTCGACATTGGAAATTGGGAGTTAGCATGCCCAATGAAGAAAACAACAACTTCCTCTCAACATTCAACTTCTGACATGAGGGTTCATGAGTTGACACTTCACATAAACAAGACATAAAAATCCTTTTGACTTGTGACTTCTGATATCGGGATTTGGGAGTCAGCATGCCCAATACAAAAAACATAACCAACCTCCTAACTTTTGACTTCCAACATCGATATTTGGGAGTCAACACACCCACAAAAAAAACATAACAAACCTTCTGACTTCCAACTTCCAATGTGGAGAGTTGGGAGCCGGCGTGCTTAGTGAACAAAACAACAATTTCCTCCCAACTTTCGACTTTCGATGCCAAGAGTCTGGAGTCGACACACCCACAAAAAAATACATAACAAACCTCTTGGCTTCCGACTTCAGACCTCAGAAGTCGAGAGTCGACACGCCTAACAAATAAAACATAACCACCCTCCTGAATTCTGACTTTTGATGTTGGGAGTAGGGAGTCGGCATGCCCAGTGAACAAGAAAACAAACATTTCCAACTTCTGATTCTCGACATCGAAATGTCAAAAGTCAGGAGTTGGCATGTCCTTAAGAAACTTAACAAAAAACACTCCCAGATTCTAATTCCCAACGTTGGCATGTCTAAAGTCAGGAGTCAGCACCACGACGTTCAACAGACACGGTTGAACACTGCCACGATAATCAATGATCATGATTAATTCAATTCAACAATCCAATACATAGTCATTTTTAATAAAAGAAACAAAGGAAATAATTATAAATAACAAAGTGTTTCCTCCATGAAAATGGAAATGAACTCTTTCCCACTGAAACATACATTGAGATCCTGAACAGACACAAAAAAAATAACAAGTATCAAATGAAAAAATAAGGGAAAACCCACCACGAGTAAAGTAACAAAGGTCATGCATTAACATATCAAAACTGATACGTTTAACAATCCTCCAATCAACAATCAACCTCCATTAAATCCATGAGAAACTTCCAACAATAACTTCTAATAAAACAAGGGAAAACAACACTAAACACACAATTATCATCATTTCTTTCCATAACTTGAAACATAATTATAATCAAACATCATCTTACAATATGCATTTATATCATTCCAAGGAATTAAGAACTTCTCTTTTAACACTAAGATAAATTATTTTTTCCACTCTAAATCAACTACACGAATTGACCATGCCAAAGCACATGAATCCATTTGTTACTTCTTTTACAATTTACTCAAACAAAGAATTTTTTTGACAAAAGGATCAGCTGCAACCTTCGATAACTCAAAATACAGAACACCTCTCAAGGCTGAGCAAGGATGGTTATGCTACAACTAACAGAAACCACTAGCACTACCTACAACAATTTAGGGGATTCCATACAGAGCATACTTAGCATCATCATTCCAACAACCCTCAAACATAGTTATATCATAACTATTCTTAAACAAAGAAATACTGGGAATTCAAACATGAACAACATACTCAAATCATGCCTTTTATTTCAATATAAAAGAGTTCAACAACATTCTTTAACAATTCAAAGACTAGGGAAATCAAACCAATCTATGGTGATTTTTCATTCCAAAACAGGAAATTCTAACACCAAAATCAAGTGAAACCACCATGAATAAAGCACATTTTATCCATAATTTATATTTCTAAGACATTCAACATGCTAACATGCATACATGAATTGGTTTACAAATACAAATTATTGATAAACCATGAACACTTCTCTAAATTTAAAGCGAATGGATAACTCGCTTCATGGCTACCACACTCCACCCAACTATAGTTATTTTCCCAACCTATAGTATTTCTCTATTCAAAGACCACCCCTAATATGGGACTTGTGAATTCACTAGGAGAATCTTCCCTTACCAAAGGTTCAACTCACCTAATACGATCCCAAGGATAGATCGAATATAATTAGAAACTCACTAAACAACGGAATCATTATAGGATTTTTTTTCTGACGTTATTTTTCATGTGAACATGAGCATAACATTAAGTGTGCATCATAAAATAAACAAAAAAAATTGTAAGAAATTTCAATCACATGATGAACATGACATGATAAAAAGGTTCACCAATTATATTGGATATGTCTCTCAGCCTAATCTAAAAGAGAAACAGATCCATTAAACACGATGAACAAAAGTATAAAATTTACATCAAATGGATCAATTGCATAAAGTCTTCACCAACAATTCACCTCTTGTTATTGCACAACAACTGCCTCTGAAAGGTCACACCCTCATTAGATATTTCCTCCTTTGTACTTCGGATTGAGAGGGTCAAAGACCAATAATTGCATCAGTACACAAGTTGTAGCAGATCATCATATGGTTACAAGGTTGTAGAAATCAAGCAAGTGCATGCTTGCCTCTATCCCGAAAGAGTTGATAAAACTTAGACATGAGGATACTTCACAATGTAGTTATCCATACTCTCAACATATTCTACAATCTATGAGCCTCAAGCCAAGCCACATGATTCACTGACAACAATGAATATGCTTCAGAATGAAACTATCCATACTCTCTCAACAATGTTTATGAGTTATGATCATCGAGCAAAGGAAAATGATTTACCAAAATAAATGAATATTCTTCATAATGGAACTATCCATACTCTCTCAACAACTTCTATGAGCTATGAGCCTCGAGCAAAGGCACATCTTTCGAAAACAAAGAATCAAACATAATCTTGAAACCATGAATTCCAATAGAGAACTAACATCAATCCTCCAAGACTCCAACAAGATTCATGGATCTCTCAATAATGATAATAATGATCTCTCTCTCCAAAATTCTTTCAGCATCAAATGGCCTACATCTCTAATGTGTTAGAAAACAGGACCGCAGAGCAATAACATATATACAGTTAAATCAATAAACAAGATGCAAAACACATTAAAACATTACAGAGAGACACAGATATAACATGGTTCACCCAAATGATGGGCTACGTCCACAAATAAATTGCCAGTCATTTTATTATAGTCCAAAAAGATGAAGGGATACACCCTGCAACAAAACCGTTGCACTTCCTCTTCATGCTCTCATAGTCTCTCTTCCAATACAATACAATACCATACTCATTCGTTTTACAATGATTTCTTTTATAGGGGTAATACAATGGGAAAATTCAAGGGTTAACCCAATACCATAGGTCCACAATACTATTGGCCAACACACATCCCAAAAAAAATTATTGGGGGCTCCGCCCTCGAACCCCAAGGCAGGGGGAACGAGTGTACAGTACTCCTGGGTTACAATCACAACTGAATAATATCTCTAGATCTGGAAGATTAGGCTCCACAACCAACATAATGGAGTCCCCAATGGAGACCCCAAATGGAGTCTCTCCAATGGCCCCTTACAATGAAAATGATAAGGGCCTAAATAGTTAAAGCCACCCTTGGTGGCATGTAACATGTGAATCTTTGAAATTGGGATTTCAATTGACTTGTTAAAACTTGTTTGAATTTTAATAACCATAAGAAAAAATATGGTTTTTTCCACCTTAAACTTGGTTTTCAACTTGCCCATAATGTGGGGTTTCACCTTTTGTTACTTTCCCTTATATGACATTTACAATTTGAGCATTATCAACAAAATACCATTTACTACCAAATAAAACATCCACTTAGTTGTACTCTCCAAAACATAAAGGAAAATTTTAGGGGTGAAATTTAGCCCATGGGATATTTTTCAATTTGCCTTCTTTTCAAAGATGATTAGCCCAAATTCCATGGGATATTTTTTTTAACTCTAAAAGTCGCCAAATTTGTCCAAAAAACTATATAAAGATGTTGGAGCAGGATCCCGCAGCTACAGAAGAAGCTGCTAGTTTTGGCGGAAAGAGAGAAGTTTTGGCGGAAAAAGGATAGGGCAGAGCTACGACGCCGTAGCACGTTTCCAGCTGGAGAGCAGAGCCGGAAACCATGACTTTTGGGATAGAAAAGTCAAGAAGGCAATGGTACCTGAGCGGCCGAGAGAAGAAAGCTCAACCACTGCATTGAAGGCAGCGGCGGAAGACAGGAGGGCTCAGCGACCCTCATAAAGAAGAAGGAGCAACGAGGCTCAAGCATTGAAGGTGAAGGACAGAAAGAGAAGCGGTGCATAGTACCCATGGTCAGTGCCGGGAAGCATGGAAGACTGCAGAGAGCTGCGGTGTGACGGGAAGCGGCTACCTCAAGGACAGAGAGGACCGACTGTCACTATTTAGGGTATGGGTTTACTGTTGGGACAGGCCCACAGTGTTGTAATGGCACGACCTTCGGGCTGCCTATAAAAGCTTACATTTTTGTATTGTAAAGGGTTAGCTAATCAATCAGTTAGTTAAGTTGGTCAGTTGATAGTTTTGTAGACTCAGGAATCAGTCAAACAGACTGCGTTGTAACGATCCAGACACCTAGTTGTCTGTGAGTCATTTGAGTCTGTATGCAACCATTCACAGAGAGAACAGAGAGGGAAGGATATATTGGAAGAAAGGCAACATAGAGATAGACCAGAGATCTAGAAGAGACCTCGCGCTGCATATGCAGTGCAACAGACTGTGCTAACCTCCCTCAAGATATATAGTAGAAGCACAGTTTGGTGGACGTAGCTCCCATCCCGGGGGTGAACCACGTTAAATCTGCGTGTTATGTGTTGTATGAATGTGATGGTATTTGCTTATTGTTACGGGTTATTATGCATGTAATGATAGTAGCAGTAGATGAATGTATGTATTGTTCTGCTCATGATAATGCAAGAGGATAAAGTTAAGTTGAATCATTTTAGTGGGTTGTTTAAAGACTCCTTTACGTCTGTCTCTAATGACCAGTTACTCACAATATACTTCTGAGAAGTAGAGTTTCGCACATCGGCACAGTCAACGCTAAGAGCGCAAAGTCGTAGTGGTAATATATCGCAGAGAGGCGGTATTGCATTGGCAGAGGAGCTGCGTTGCGCGATACTGCGAGCTGAGGGCTTAGCGTTGAGGAGAGGATGGGTATTCCGCGATGCACAGAGATGCGGTAAGGTTGGGAATATTGTGAGTAAGTGGAAGTTGTGCGACGCGAGAGGAAATCGTGCGACTTGCACGGGGTTAAGCATCGCACGGGTAAAAGTGCTGCGAGTAGAAGGGGACGTGCGATGCGCAGAGCTAGTTGATCTAGTGGCACACAGGAGTAAGAGAAAAGAAGTAGGATGCGCAGAACCTGGTCCAAGACACTTGAGTCTTGGCCAACCCATTAGATTCACTTCGGGTGAGACTTCATATCGCTTCTCGGTCTATCGCCGAAAGGGCCAGTGAGTTTTGGGTGTTGTTGATTAATTATAGTAAACCCGGGTCTGCCCATGCAATCAACAAATGGTTCCGTTGCCGGTTTAAACGACTGGGATTCAATGTTCTGTTGGCATCCTACGAGAGAAGAGTTTCACCAGTGGCTGGATTCAGACTTAAGGGAGTTCACCAAGAAAGAGAATAGGAGTCCGAGACTAAGCACAGAGGCCTGGCTAAAGAAGCACATCGCTTCAGACATACACGCTATATTTTTTGTAACCTACGGAAACGAGCTTTTCAATTGGTTATCCAAGTTGACAGATAGCAACAAATTCAAGAAGAAAAGAAACATCGTCCGGACACCGGAGCTGATTCAGACCGTACAGAACCTTGACAATCCGATTACGAGAGCAGTGGACTTCTGGCTTACTAGTGTGCTAGAAGGCTACGTTACAGATTTTGCAGTTGACCAGAGAAAGAGCTTCAGCGCAGCCGAACGATACTTCTTCAAAGGATATCGCGGTAAGTACCTAAGATCTCTAAACTTTTCCCTTAAGATGCTGCTATATGAAAAAGGAACAATGGATCTAGTTTCAGATGAATAAGTAAAGCTAGTAATGTCACAAGAGTTTGAAAGTGATTTCGATGACATTGGACGAACACGGAGTGGAAAGAAGTATAAAGTAGCATTTAGTTCTCCTATATTTGAAGACAGTTCAAACAGTATTAGATAGCAGATCCCTAGCACCACCGAAGAACTAGAGGGGGGTATCCCTTACCACCCCTATACTCCATAGAAGCAGACAGGGACTCAGAATAATCCCGTAGGTACTCCATCTAGTAGTTCACAGTCAGTACCTACTCCCGTTACAGCACCTTCACCTACACCGCTGAGTGGTAATACTCCAGTCAGTCAGAACCCACCACAGAGAAATAGAATGGGAGACGACATGAAGCTACCTATTTTTAAAGGTACAGGAGCAGAAGACCCGGAACAAAATTGGTTCCTATGCGAAGCTATGTGGACCATTAAAACAATCAACGATGATAACCTTAAACTTGTACAGTTGGTTACCACACTCAGAGACAGAGCCTTGACATGGTACATAAAGTATACTACATTACCCAAGACGCTCGCCCAGGTCAAGAACGCCATGATTAAAGAGTTCAAGAAACCTAAATCTGAGTCTCAGTGCATTACAGAGCTTAAGGATATCAAACAGCTACCATCAGAGTCAGTATGGGACTTTGACCAGAAATTCAAAGCTCTTATAGACCAAGTAAGTTTCAAGTTTGCACCGGAGCAGCATAAAGAATGGTTTATCGCAGCGCTGCTCCCTCATATCAGAATGCCACTAATGCAATAGAAACTCACTACTCAAGATGAAGCGCTGGAGATGGCAATGAAACTAGAGGCTTCACCTTTAGCAGAAACCAGTACAGGGATGACAACTCTACAGACCCAGTTGGCCAACCTCACCTTACAGATACACGAACTTAAAAAAGGGAAAGAGGCTATGCAAGACATATGGTGCATAAAGTGCAGAGAACAGGGCCACAGTAAAGACAACTGTCCAGTCTTTGTAGAATATTTAGCGTCAAGGGATCCTAACCCCTTACCATGAACACAAGGGCCATGGTGTGAAATATATAGAACTCAAGGACATCCACCTCAGCAATTCCCTTTGCTTCAAAAGTATGTACAGACACCTAAAAATCTCTATTGTATCTTCTGTAAATCCGTCGGGCATGATCCACAAGATTTCCGAGCTTATGATCTCCTGTCAGAAAGAACACAAAATGTGTACAGAGTCCAAGCAGACACACAGGGTCCAGCAACAGGACCACAGCCGGCTCAGACGTATGGAGGCCGAGGAGGAGGATTCAGAGGATGAGGCCGTGGAGGAGGCTTCGCAAGAGGAGGAGGTTTTGGTCAAGGTCGTGGACCAGTCACTTGTTATAATTGTGGAATTGTCGGACACTATGCTAGGGACTGCCAGAACGCCACTACTACTTGTAATTACTGCAAATCTTACGATCATACCATAGAAGAGTGTCCCATCTTGAAAGCTAAGATCAGAGATCCTAAACCAGTTGCACACCAGAACATCCATCTTATTGTTGCTGAACCTAAGGAACCAAAACCAGCAGTTAACATTGTGACTCGGAGCGGTGCTTCCACCAGTGGCACATCGCAGGAGACCGGACAGAACACAAGTCAGGGGTGGGTGCGCAGAGCTCCTACTAAAGCAACTGCACTCAACCTACAGAAGAATAAGGAGACCTTTCACGAAGCTAAGGATTCCTTTGATGAACCTACACTAGCAGGACCACAGGTACCGCCGTCTAGGGGTTTACCGCAGTAAGTACCTTGTAGCGATAACCCTGAGCAGGCACAGCAGGCTACCACATCCGGAAGATGTGACGAGGATGAATCAACAAGAAGTATACAAGCCTTCCTGCACAGCTGCTTGAAACTCCTGAGAAATGATAAAGTTGTTGGTGAGCTAGAGCGTATGATAGATCAGTGTCAGCAACCCTCTCTCTCAGACAGTGCACACTGCGCTGTCCATAATATTACAAGACATGCAAGGACAGGAAGAGAGATGAAATTCACAGCCCTGATCGGTGAGTTTGAAATGGATGAGGTTGTCTTAGACCTGGGATTAGAGGTGAACGTTCTAACCAAGCAGACATGGGAATAGATGGGTAGTCCTCAGTTAGCCCTATCACCTATCCACCTGAGATTAGCTAATCAGCAGCGACTATCACCATTGGGTCGATTATCGTAGGTGCCAGTTGATATTGATGGAGTTTGTACTTTTGTGGACTTCGAGGTTATAGAAATCATTGGTGATAGTCGACCATATCCAGCACTACTGAGTATTGATTGGGAAATTGGAAGCAAAGCTGTCATTGACCTAAAGAAAAGACAAATGACCTTTGAGGATGCACGGATCCGGGTCATCGCACCGCTGGATCCTTACCAAGGACCTAGATATATCGAACCTATCCGAGCAGAGGAAGAGGCACATAATATGGAGAGTCTCTACCAGATGACAGCAAACCAGAACGACTATATCAATCCCACTGCAGAAGGGCATATTAGTTGGCAATGCGACAGCTCATGCGCATCGGATTCGGATGTTGGTCTAGAAAACTGGCAGAACAGACTTTACGAAGTATCATCGCGCATATGTGCATTTATAAGTAAGTCACTGCGATGGATTGGTGCCGAGATCGCTGAGACTCCATCATATCATGGTCTGACAGACATCCAAGATTTTCTCGAACAATTTGAGCAACAAACTCCCCCTGAGCAGAGGATCGCAGCTATGGACCTTGCAGTTAGAGCCACACCTGCAAGATGGTGGTATGCGCATAAAGAAAATATAGCATCATGGGATAACATCAAAAGACTGATGGCGATCAGATTTTCTGACGACAGAAGGTATGCTCAGCACAAGTACATAGGAGAAACTGACCCCAGGGTACACATTCAGATATGTGAACAGAACTGGTCGGACATTCCAGAGGATGAATGGGTTCACAAATTCATTCACACATTGGACACAATTCCAAGGAATTGGTATACAGAGACCGAGCTGCGCAAGGGAAAAACCACATGGCCGCTTATGACAGACAACTTCCTACTCACCTTTGCATTTGAATCAGAACATCCAAGTGTTGCTTAGGCCCTAGATATCATCAAGACAAAGATTTTTGAGGATCACACTATCTCAGTACCAGTCCAACCTGAGTGGACTATCCAGCTAGAAGAGGCGTTGGAATGCTATAATTTCACATCAAAATCAGAGGAAGCGGATGAGGATCCTCGCAATACCAACATTCCAGAATCAGAAGGCACTCGCAAAGTGGAGGGACCACAGCTAGAGATTCCAGCGATCACCGATCCCATCAAGATTAAAAAGATCAATATTGGCACAAACGAAGAACCTAAGTTTGCCTCTATTGGAGACTACTGGAATGATGAAACAGTTGGACAGATTGCAGATCTGCTACATGATTATCAAGACCTATTTCCCACCAAGTTCACAGAGATGAAGGGAATAGTTGGAGACTTGGGAGTCATGAGGATACCATTAAAGGAGGATGCTAGACCAGTTAAGCAGTGTCCATACAGATTGAACCCGCGATACAAAGAAAAGGTAAAGGACGAAATTGATAAAATGCTAACAGCAGGCATCATTGAACCAGTAGAGGAAAGCGAATGGGTTAGCCCTATGGTAGTGCAAGAGAAGAAAACAAAACGGGACATAAGGATCTGTGTTGATCTGCGAAAACTCAATGATGCATCACTTCATGATCCATTTCCAACATCGTTCACTGATGAAGTATTAGACAACGTGGGAGGAAAAGAGGTCTACTCCTTCACTGACGGGTTTTCAGGCTACCACCAGATCAGAATACATCTAGAAGATCGATCCAAGACCACATTTGCAACAGAATGGGGCTCGTTCCAGTATACGGTAATTCCCTTTGGTCTTAAGAATGCACCAGCTATATTTTCTAGAGTAGTAGTTGCTGTATTTAAAGAATACATTCATAAATTATTGGAATTATATTTTGATGATTGGACTGTATTTGGGTTAATCAATAAGCACATAGGCGATCTAAGACTGATGTTAGAAAAATGTAGGCAGTACCAGATCTCTCTAAACTTGAAAAAATGTATATTCTGTGCACCATTTGGTATCTTGTTGGGTCACATTGTCTGCAGACAAGGCTTGATGGTAGACCCCGCCAAGATCGCTATCATTGTAAACCTTCCAGCACCTAATTCAGTCAAGCAACTGAGGACAGTACTTGGTCATACCGGGTACTACAGAAAGTTCATCAAGGGCTACGCAAAGATTACAGCGCCAATGGAGAAATTGCTCAAAAAAGATGTAAAATTCCTATGGAACGAGGAATGCCAGCAGAGCCTAGACATACTTAAGAAGAAGATGGTTACAGCACCCATCCTAGTATTTCTGGATTGGACTAAGCCTTTCCATGTACATGTGGATGCATCCGGTATCGCATTAGGAGTCGTCTTAACCCAGCCAGGAGAAGGGGACCTTGACCATCCCATCGCATATTCCAGCAGAAAGTTATCAACAACAGAAAAGAACTACACCACAACAGAAAGGGAGGGTTTAGCTATGGTATATGCACTGCAGAAGTTCAGGCACTATCTATTGGGCGCCTCGTTTAAAATGTTTACTGATCATTCCGCATTGAAGTACCTAGTCAATAAACCAGTGTTAGGGGGGAGAATCTGCAGATGGTTACTCCTCTTCTAGGAGTATGATTTTGAAATCATTGTGAAACCAGGCAGACTGAATGCAGGACCAGATCATCTATCGCAGTTAGACTCAGGAGAAGAGCCCAGTAACCTAGAAGACAATCTGCCAGATGCGCCGTTGTTTTCCATACAGATTGCAGATGAGTACTATGCCGACATTATTCAATTCCTCACCACAGGAGTAGCACCTAACGACTTTACTAAACAACAAAAGAAGCAGTTGGTTGTTAAGGCAGCAGAATTCACCCTCATTGCAGGATTTCTATACAAGTTAGGTCCGGATGAAGTTCTGCGCAGATGCGTGATGCCACACGAGAAAGACACTATTATCAAAGAGGCTCATTCAGGAACCACAGGAGGACATTTTGCAGGAAAACCGACTGCGCAGAAAATTCTAGACGCAGGCTTGTGGTGGCCTACACTACATAAAGACACAAAGGACTTCTGCAGATGCTACGATATCTGCCAAAGGGTAGGAAAACCCTCGCGCCGCGATGAAATTCCGCTGCGACCGTAGGTCACACTGCGCGCATTCGACAAATGGGCTATCGATTTTGTGGGTCCAATCAACCCACCCGGGAAGCGCACTAGTGCGAGATACATCATCACTGGAACAGAGTACCTCACCAGATGGGCAGAGGCCAAGGTAGTAAGAAATTGTGATGCTGCTACAGCTGCACAGTTCCTTTTTGAAAACATCATCAGCAGTTTTGGATGCCCAGTAATTTTGATGAGTGATCAAGGCACACACTTCTTGAACAGCACTATTGAGGCATTGACAGAAGAATTCCAGATCCAGCATCATAAGAGCGCTCCCTACCATCCGCAGGCTAATGGTACAGTGGAGTCCTTCAATAAGATTTTAGAAAATGCTCTCACCAAGATCTGTAATAGCCAGAGGAATGATTGGGACCTTTGAGTTAACGTTGTCTTATGGGCATACAGAACCACATGCAAGAAACTCACGGGACACACACCTTTTAGCTTAGTATATGGACAGGAGGCTGTTATGCCTATGGAGTATATTATTCCCAGCTTAAGAATCGCTCATATTACCGAGATGACTGATACAGACACAGTCGAAGCAAGGCTAGCACAGCTGCTCACCTTAGAAGATGACAGGTTCATCGCCGGATTCCATGAGAAAGTGCAGAAGGCCCGAGAGAAAGCTTGGCATCACAGGCACATTAAGAATAAGATTTTCCAGATCGGAGACCTGGTGCTCCTTTACGACAGCAAGTTCATCAAGTTCCTAGGGAAGTTTAAGATGCATTGGCTGGGGCCATACCAGATCCAACGAGTCACTGAAGGAGGTGCCGTTCAGCTCAGCCAGTTGAATGGGGAGCTCTTGCCCACATGGATTAATGGCAGTAGACTGAAGCTCTATAGTGACAGCCTCCCCACCCCCCAGCCCTAGCATGAACAGTTTATAGAGGTGCAGATGTCCAGTGTAGTTGAAAGGAGGCATCGCACCGGGAACTAGTCTACACCAGCAGACAGCCTAGTCAGGAGGAATTGCACCAGCGCGATAAAAAAATAAAAAAATTGACATCGTTTGGTTGCGCAGGTGACAAGGATATTACATCGCAGCAATGCGATGTGTCACCGTGCCACGTGTCCAGTTTGGAAACTAACAGTGGACTGTCAAGTCACAGTCTGACAGGCAGTTAATGAGGAAATGACCGGTATCCCTTACCGTAGATTTGGCGGCAGGCCTCATTAAGTTTCTAGATTTAACAAAATCTTTGACGAGACTGGCGCTGGTACACACACTTCAAGGGAAATTTGATCGGATTTTTGCATTTATTAAGGATCGGGTAACCGGTGTGGTCTTGTCCATGCAATTAATATGACCAACGAGCTCAGTCTAGATGACCGTTGCGTCCGGGACTATCATCCATGACATAAAAAGCAGACATTATTCATTGGAAGGACTACATTTTCACAGAGCCAAAAATTGTAGTGTGCAAACTCAGTCTTCCTCGTACAGAGCCCATCCCATTACAAGCTAAAGAGTTTTCCAGATATTGCAGCCATTGCATACCCGCCGCCTCACACCGACTGGTTCCTGGCCGAGGATGAACCACTAGACGTGCTGCTGAAAAGATTCAAGCGTACTGGCCTGGTAGCTCCCATGACAACACCAGTTAGGGACGTTCAACCGGGTTCTTCACAGACCAGACCACCACCACAGACGAGGAGCCAGTCTCAGCTCCCAGAGGAGTCCAATTTGGGGCAGGACGAAGACATAGTGAATGGAGCAGACTACCTCTTCCCTCGAGTCGAAGGCGCTCCAGAGGTCAAACTCTCCAAGACTGGTAAGCTTGCCGTCCCTATCCCGCCAATAGACCCTCGAGTTAAGGAAAATGGCGATCTTGTGGGGTATGTTGCTGCTGTTAAATTCGTAGATTACAACCTAGCAGATGGTAAGACATACCCTCACTTCAAATCAGACTAGTATCTTAGACATGAGAAGAACCTGAGGACAGCAAAAGAGGAATTGGTTCCCATGCCACATGTCCAGATTCTTGAGCCCACCGGTCTGCTCAATCTGTTGAGGTTACCCCATTTTGGCCGTAGTGCAGAGGTCAATGCCGTGGTACGTGTCCTACTCTCGTGTCTACATGGGGGTTATCTTTGGCTAGGCCGTAAGGTCGACCTTAACATCGACTTGATCCACAGCATCATCGGGCTGTCTAAAACTGGTAAAATCCCCGACTTACAGATATCAGGGAAGACCAAGGATTCGAAGTTACCACCGGCCCTAGTAAAAAAATACAAGTTACAGAGGGAGAACAGTTTAACTGGTCCTTGTTTCTATTAAATATGCTTCAGGAAGATTGTTTGGCAGCCCAAGATCAGGCAAACCACCCTTTCCACTTTTCTTGGTTAATTATTCTATGTGCATTCATGGGCTGGAAGGAGCCCCCCAATACACAATTTCCGCAGATTCCAGGAGGAGCGCCCAGGGGTTTGCGCTATGCTAGCTTATGGGACACCAATAGCCCAGCAAGGAAACACGTCAATTCGATGGTATTCCATGAATACTATGCAATGCTGAAGGCAACTATCAAGGAATTACCACGGCTCAGCACAGAGACCGTCGACCTGTATGATAGCCGGCTCAATTTTATGGCAGACAACCATAGAGTCTATCTACGGCCGAAAAGGACAATAAGGGATGATTGGGCTCCTGGCTGGTTCAGGATGACAGCACAGGATGTTGAGAATGTCATAAGAGGCTTTGATAACCAATGGCAGCAAGAGTATGAAGACACCACACCACTGCCAACAGGCTCTGCGGAGACAGACCCAATTGAAAAAGGAAAAGACAAAATGGACACCCAAACAGCAGGAATGGCGGAAGCACCGCTACCAGGAGTAAAGAGGAAAGAACCAATAGGAGTCCCAACAGAGGTGGCCACTACAAAGAAGAAGAAAAAACACAAGGCCACAAAGCCAGCTTCCCAGGCCACATTAACAGATGAGGATTACGAACTCATTGCAACAAGGACATCTGACGCACTGAAGGACACATTGGATGCAATGAATGAACAGCAGGAGAAAATACAGAGCGCAGTCGAAAAGAAACAGCAAGACTTAAAAGTAATTACAGAGAAGACTGCCGCGGTGCACATCCCATCGGCTAAGGCAACCGCCAAAGAAGCATCGACACCGTCGATATCCCGCGAGGAAAGTCTAGCAAAAGATCGACTCAATACTGTGTTGATTCCACCAGGGAGCATCCGATTCCCTGCGAGGATGAAGGATCCGCCAGTGCAGTTTGACCAACCTATTGAGGTCAACCTGGTGGAATTCCATACTGAGTAGTTGCAGATGATTGAACAGCAGATAAGCGCAGAACTCCGGACCCGAGAGCTCGCGACTTATAAGCAGAATGCACAGCTAAAGCAAAAGAATGCAGCACTGGCTACCAGCTATCAGAAGAAGGTTGGTGAGCTAGAAGCATATTAGGAAAGGGATCAGGCACTCTCTCAGCTGCTGCAGAACATTGCTTTAGAACTACCCAGGTGTAACATTGAGTTTGCGGAAGATACTCCCCAAAAGCTAAGAAAAGTAGCCGACAGAGCAAAGGCTCTGGAAGCTACCGTCGTTAGATTGGATGAAGAAGTGGCTAAGATGAAGGCAGATCACAATGCGCATATCACCGAGCTTGAGGCTCGTGCACGGGATACCTCCCAGGCAGACCAGAGAGCGAGAATCGAGGCTTTTAGACTCACCGCTGCGGAGATGCAGTCCCGCATCAACGAAGCAACATCAGTACTGACCGATGCGATGAGCGCATGGTCCGAGTTAGATGAGCCACCTCAGCGAGTGGATATCCAGCGGAACATCCAGGTGATAGAGAAAACTACGATGGCAATGAAAGAAGAGATTAAGAGCTTAGCAGCCCTTCAGAGGATGAAAAAGACAAAGGAGATGAACCAATTACAGCAGGAAGCCCAGCAGTTGAGAACAAAGGAGCTACACATCACCGACCTGCTTCAACCCTTCCAGGAGCAAATCACCGAATTAGTCGATACAGTGGAGCAAAAGGTGAAGGAGTTCACTACCGTCCGTGAGCAAGCTGATCAAACAGAGGACTCCCATATCAATCAAACCTTGCTTGAATCGGCACGAGAGCGTGCCGAGGTAATGAAGAATGAAGTTGCAGAACGTCGGGGTAAGTTGCAGAAAACTTCACAGGAGGCGAAGGAGAAGCTACAACAGGAGACACCTGCTGGTAGTGGCTCAGGGGTGAGCCACAAGTAAGTGTTAGGGGACTGTTGGAGCAGGATCCCGCAGCTACAGAAGAAGCTACTAGTTTTGGCGGAAAGAGAGAAGTTTTGGTGGAAAAAGGACAGGGCAGAGCTACGACGCCGTAGCACGTTTCCAGATGGAGAGCAGAGCCGAAAACCATGAATTTTGGGATAGAAAAGTCAAGAAGGAAACGGTACCTCAGCGGCCGAGAGAAGAAAGCTCAACCACTGCATTGAAGGCAGCGGCGGAAGACAGGAGGGCTCAGCGACCCTCATAAAGAAGAAGGAGCAACGAGGCTCAAGCATTGAAGGCAAAGGACAGAAAGAGAAGCGGTGCATAGTACCCATGGTCAGTGTCGGGAAGCATGGAAGACTACAGAGAGCTGCGGTGTGACGGGAAGCGGCTACCTCAAGGACAGAGAGGACCGACTGTCACTATTTAGGGTATGGGTTTACTGTTGGGACAGGCCCACAGTGTTGTAATGGCATGACCTTCGGGTTGCCTATAAAATCTTGCATTTTTGTATTGTAAAGGGTTAGCTAATCAGTCAGTTAGTTAAGTTGTTCAGTTGATAGTTTTGTAGACTCAGGAATCAGTCAAACAGACTGCATTGTAACGATCCAGACACCTAGTTGTCTGTGAGTCATTTGAGTCTGTATGTAACCATTCACAGAGAGAACAGAGAGGGAAGGATATATTGGAAGAAAGGAAACATAGAGATAGACCAGAGATCTAGAAGAGACCTCGCGCTGCATATGCAGTGCAACAGACTGTGCTAACCTCCCTCAAGATATATAATAGAAGCACAGTTTGGTGGACGTAGCTCCCATCCCGGGGGTGAACCACGTTAAATCTGCGTGTTATGTGTTGTATGAATGTGATGGTATTTGCTTATTGTTACAGGTTATTATGTATGTAATGATAGTAGTAGTAGATGAATGTATGTATTGTTCTTCTCATGATAATGCAAGAGGATAAAGATAAGTTGAAGCATTTTAGTGGGTTGTTTAAAGACTCCTTTACGTCTGTCTCTAATGACCAGTTACTCACAATATACTTCTGAGAAGTAGAGTTTCACACATCGGCACAGTCAACGCTAAGAGCGCAAAGTCGTAGTGGTAAGATATCGCAGAGAGGCGGTATTGCATTGGTAGAGGAGCTGCGGTGCGCGATACTGTGAGATGAGGGCTTAGCGTTGAGGAGAGGATGGGTATTCCGCGGTGCGCAGAGATGCGGTAAGGTTGGGAATATTGCGAGTAAGTGGAAGTTGTGCGACGCGAGAGGAAATCGTGCGACTTGCGCGGGGTTAAGCATCGCACGGGTAAAAGTGCTGTGAGTAGAAGGGGATGTGCGATGCGCAGAGCTAGTTGATCTAGTGGCACACAGGAGTAAGAGAAAAGAAGTAGGATGTGCAGAACCTAGTCCAAGACACTTGAGTCTTGGCCAACCCATTAGATTCACTTCGGGTGAGACTTCAGATCGCTTCGCGGTCTGTCGCCGAAAGGGCCAGTGAGTTCTGGGTGTTGTTGATTAATTATAATAAACCTGGGTCTGCCCATGCAATCAACAAAAGACCTTATAAATTTGAATATTTTTCTTTTTTAAATCACCAAACATTTTATGGTTGCAAATTTAAGAATTAATAAGATTCACCAAGCTTTTTACACTTTGAAAAAATTATGGATCCTTAAAATTTTCCTTACCCAAAATACATTGTATGGCATGCCATATTTGTTGGATTTAAACACATGGTTACAACCACATGACTCATGGCCATGACAACTATCCAATAATAATGGCATGTTTGGTGATTACAAACAACCCCAAATCATATGTTAAACAAACACCCTTAAATGGAGTTTAACTTTGTTTTTAAAAAACCCACTTCTGAAAACGTATTCCAAGTTTTAAATCAACATGTCTCTCAAATATTTATGGTGATTCCTTTGTTTTCCATTTTGTACATGTTCTCTTGCGTTTATTATGCACATTATGTGGTTATGATAAATACTAATGACACATTATAAAGTAGAGCATCGAAAGTGTTATTCAAGCCTTTAAAGGAAATCATGCTCAATAAAACGATCCTTTTTCATTGGTCATTTTGAAGAGTGAACCTTCTTATTCAATTTGCTTTGAAGGTCACCTTAATATTATATCATCACTGCATTCACTCCACTCTTCCTCACAATTCAAAGGAAACTAACAAATCTACAGGCATCTAGGAAAGAAAACAAGTTAGAGTAAATTCCTTGCCAAAATGTACATTTAGCACTTTGGATTCTTTCTCGTTTTTGCACTATAGTGAAAACCATCACTACTATTCAATGTTAGGAATTCCACCAAGGTAAGTCATATACAATTTACCATCTCCTTGACCACAAACCAACAATCAATAACACTTCAAGATGGTTTAGAACAACACTAAGAAAATATGGTTTTGGAATCTTAGGTTCACCTCAATACGGGATTCACCTCCTCATTCTCTTTGGTTCAGCTTCATGCACCATGCCCATCGGAATTAAGTGCTAAGCTAGTTTTTTGCCATGAAAAATACACACCGTACTATCCATAGGCCAATGGACAAGTTGAAGCTATCAATAAAGTGTTAAAACCCATGCTTCAATGGATGGTAAGATAAGCCAAGTCCAACTGGAATTTGCAACTATTTTCCGCACTATGGGCCTACAAGACAACTGTCAAGACATCCACTAGGCTTACACCATTTCAGTTGGTGTATGGACTAGAGGCTACTCTTCCTATAGAGTGCAAAATCCCTTCCTTGAAACTCATTGTGGAAATACTACCTAACACCATTGCGGAAGTAGAACATTTCTTGTATCTAAACAATCTTGATGAGACTCGTTGCGATACTACCTTAGCAAATGAGGTGCATAAATGATGAATTAAATCTCAATATGAGAGATCCGTACAACCTCGCTCTTTCAATGAAGGTGACCTGGTCCTGACCTACGACCAGAAACACAACAAGTTGCAAGTTGGAAAGTTGGAATCTATGTGGCATGGGCCTATTGCTGTCGCAACCACCTCCCCAAAAAAATTTAGCATTTTTTAGGGCCCCCCATTTTTTGAAGTTTAGTCTTGCTTCTTAGGCCTGTTTTGATCTTGCATTTATGGTTTGTTTTATCATTGGGAAAGTTAAAGAAGTCAGTTTTATTCTAAGGAATAAAAAGGTTTGTTGGTTGCTGCAGTGGGTGCTTATCAAAGTTTGATCCACTACAGCGGATGGTTGTTCAAGTTTGAGCCACTACGTGAGCGTTCCTTTCTTGTGCTTTTCCAAAGCAATTTTCCTTCCTCTAGAGTGTAGGTTTGCGGAAATGCATGCTGCAATGGTGAGGGGGGTTGGTTTAATTATCGAGGATGGTCAAGTTTCTTTTTGGCCAGCAACGGCGGAGCATTATCCACCTTGGAGCCGCTACAGTAGATCACCCTTTTTCTTCTGCGTTTCGCTTGGTTTTGGTTTCTTTGTTGCTATGATGGATGGGGCCGTGACTTGAACGTCGAGCTTCTTGCTAATTCTATTTATTCGCTTCGTCGAGTGATGTTGTGGTTTCTTTGCCGCAACGGTGGAGGTGTTCTCTTTCCATCACCCAATCCTCACTAGCCTGCTATGGTAGAGAAGGTTCTAATCTTGTAGCCGCTATGGCGGCTGTCACCCAAAGTTCTTCCTGATGTCTCTCTGACCGCAGAGCCGTAAAAGGAATGCGGGCATGCTGTTGTTTTATAGCCTCTAGTTTCGGCTGAGTTAGGGTATGTCGAGCTGTCGTTGTCGATGTTGTCCATGGTTTGACTTATCTATGGCTACCCGATGCGCCATGCGTTAACGCTAGATGCGGTAGAGCCTCGCACGTACTGTTTTTTAATGTGTTACCAACTCTTTTAATTAAGTTTGTCCCATAAAAATTATTTATACCGTTTGGGAGGGATTTTTTACCACTTGTTTTTACGTTGTTGCTTGCGTTTTTCTCAGTAGAGATTCTGTGCAATTGGTGGAAAGGTCTGTTTGGAGCTATTGTGGCACATCTACCCAAGCATCCATGACTGCGTGTCGCCTACTAGGTAGGTTCACCGTATACTTGTTGTTTATTGATGATTTCATGTGATTTCTGAGTTGTCAGTTGTTGGTTTTGCTAAGAGAGGGTGGGTAGGTTTTTGTTTTAGGTTAAAAAAGGCTCTCCCCTTGCATTTTTAGGTTTCATCGTTTCCTTTTAGGTTTTAAGCTCACCCTGGTCGCATTATCTGTTCTTAAAAACTCACCAGTCTGCTCAGAGTCATTTCTCACCTTTAGACTTGTTAGATCATGATGAGTCTCCAGAGACCCGAGCTTTTCGTCAGCATTGAGCTTACCTGGTTCTCGCTGTTGGGAGAGAATGGAAGCTATGTTTTCCTTCTTTCTAGCAAACCTTTTAGGTTATTGGGTATGGTATAGTATTTCCTCACTGCGAGATGTTGAGCTTGGTTTTTTTGGCCTAGGTCAGCGCTGCCTGCAAGCTGTAAGTCATGAAGTTTGTATTCATGGGCAGAGGGGTTTCACATGCCTAAGGTTATTTCCCATTGTTTGCGAAGACGGGGGCATCCCAATCAGGCTCGCCATATCTAGAGGTCTCTGTTACCGAAGTTTGACCTTGCTGAACTAAAGGTTGTTTTCCTGTCCCAATGGGTGAAAATGGCGAGGTAAGGCAGGTTGCTAGCGATGAATTTTAGAAGTAGTGCACATAGCGTTTCATAACATTTTTTTTGAATGCATAGTTTTGTTTAATAATGTAAATACTGAAACATGTTTTGTTGTTGCAGTCACATCTTATACCCGACGATATAATGAAGAAGGGAAAGAAGAAAGAAAATATCATGGACTATGACTCAGATACAGAAGGCTCACCCACACCAAGGATGGAGTTAATCCATGAAGATATGAAGCCAATCACAGGAGCAGAGCCCAAATTTAAATGGGTCCAATTCTATGATATGCTGGTGGAAAAAAGGGTTCCAAAGGCATGGTTGGAGGACTTAGCCCTATATGATAGCATACTTAGGTCTAGGATCACCAAGGTATCTACCAGAATAGAGATGTTTCCTTGCGCAGAAGTTATCGAATGGATTCTGCCCAGAGTGGATGCAACAGGGATGATAATGAACAACATGGAGGACAAAGGTTTTGCATCCTTCACACCAACATTTATTTCAAAATCATACAGCCTACCTCCCTCAGAAATTAGTATGACAACCGAATGGGTAAAAAATTTAAAATTTGATTACGTCGATAAAGTAAAAATGATGGTGGCAGAAGGGAAGATGTTCAAAACCAATCAATTGAGGGAATAGGAAACTGCTAATTTACATACCCCATACATAATGGTAGTGATGATACTAAACAAGATTTATGGCAGGGCTGATGGTAAAACTTACAAGTTTGGATGGATCCCACTAATTTACTATGTGGCCATGAAAGGAACAATTTTCAACTGGGTTGATATAGTGGCCAATAGCCTATCCAAGTCCATTACTGTATCCCAAGAAGTTTTAAACTGAAGGAAATATGAATTTTACAGGGGATCCCTTTTTATAGATTGCATAATTTTCTTCCATCCCTTTGAAAGGATCAACAACACATGGAAAGGAGATAAATCCCCTATATATGCAGCTTATCAGATACTGTGGGGACACAAGTACCACAATTTCTATAAGTCAATATGTGAAGAGTTCATGATACCTTTATACCAGCTAATTTTCTTAGAAGAATACAAGTGCTTATCTGAGGGATCCCGTGAATCTATCGAGGAATTTGGAGATTACTTCTTCTCTGAAGAAGGCACGTACCTCAGGATGTATGGGGGGACTAAAGCACCCTCATTGCTGCCCATATATGCTACATACTACATAGTTAATAAGGAGGTCATAAGGCTGCATTTATTGGATGGCTATGGAAGCCACTTTTTTTATCTAAAGAAATTTATGTTTCCACCGCTGCCTTTTTATGTAGGGATTCATAAGTTTTCCAGAGTCGAGAGTGCTCCAAAATTTGTTAAAGAATTGGAAACCTTTCACTTCGGAGAAAAAATATTTTACAAAAATGACTCACAGGGTAAAGTTGCAGCCCATCGATCACTTCTTAAAGTAAATTTTGAATACACTAACCATGTAGACAAGGAGGAAGACGTATACATGAATATCTGTAGCCTAACAACCTTGAATAAATGGCTAAAAAATAAAACCACAAAAGTCGGAGTGAAAAGCAGTGGAAGCAGTCTCCCATAACCAAAGGGTTAAGAAGAAGAAGCTGCAAGAAAAACAAAATTGGAGACTGCACATAGACTGGGGGAAGGTGCAAGAAAAATTCTAGTTGATGAATCTCACCGAGAAAAAGAGGAAGAAGAAGCTGCCATAAAAGAGAACAAAGAAAAGGAAAAGGAGGAAGAGGCTCTCCAAGAAAAGATTGCAGAGGTAGAGAAAGAAATGGCTCAGGAAACCCAAAATCCAGAGAAAGAGATGCAAGATCAAGAAATAGCCACAGAAGAACAAAGAAAGAAGGAACAAGAGGACCTCGATAATGAAAATTAGGGACAAGGTCCTACTTGGGACGATCCATAGAATATCATGTCCACTTCCAACAATATACTCACTGTAGGGCATCTTCCCATGGTTGAACTAGGGTTGGTGCCATTTACCCCTTGTAAACAGCATGACGTTGCATGCTTAGAGGATGTATATTTTGACCCTAAAAGGAAGGACAATGTGTGGAAATCTGAAAAAAAAATAAAGATGGGAACTCAGCGTAGAATCACCACAGTGACCGAAAAGACAACCGTGAAGAATGTAGAAGATGATCCCAAACGACTAGCCTCTATGGGCGTTGCAACTGCAACTGCAACTACAAATGCTCATAGCATTAGCAGGCTCACTAAAACCATTGATCAGTACAAGGGTAAAATGGTAGAAATGAAAGAGGTTTTAAGAAAGGAGGAAAGGGTACGCCAAGAGTCTAAAATAAAATATGAAGCTACTCTTTCAGACTATGAGAAAGTGCAAGAAGATTACCAAATCCTAGGGGAGGAAAGGGATAACTTGAAGCAGTCAAACATGGCCCTTGACAAGGAAAAACAAAAGTTGGAAAGAAAGATAACAGAAATGGAAGGACATAAATCTGCAGATGATCAACAAGCATAAGAGTACAGAGCTAGGATCATAGAACTTGAAGCGTAGAACAACTCCTTGGAAGTACTTCTGAAGGAAGCCAATGAAAGGAAAATAAACATAGCGCCTCTAAGAGAGCATGCTCTCTTACTTAGAAGGAAAATATATCAAGTACAGGTCAAGCTGGCGAAAAAATCTCTTCAGGTTAAGAAAGCTGAAGATCGACTACATGAGATCTCAACAATAGCTATTGCATTCAAGGAAAGAACGCAGGAAATTGCAAACACCTTACAAGGACAACTGACATGGTTGGAATCAAACACAGAGCATCCATAGGACACGCCTATGAAAATTTTGGAGAATTTGCAGATCGAATATGACATTGTAAATTTCAGCAACAGAGTTGGAGAAAGGTTGATGGAAGCAGTAGAAAAGACAACAGACAAATGTGCAGAATTTTATAAGAAGATGCGTATAACACACACCACATGTCTGACCCCTTCAACACAAAGGCTACAGGAATTCCCAGCACATGAAGAACACATAAAACAGCTGAAAGATAAGCTACAGGAAGATGAGTTAAATATTCAGTTGGTGCAAGGTGATAAAGAGTTTAGTGGCCCAAGAAGTAGTTAGTAACTACCTACTAGAATATTTGCTGAGAGTGACTCCCGCAAGAGTAGTAGGCATAAAAGACCAGCTAGCAGAGCATGAGGTCACGGTCAGGATTTTAGAGCCTATAGAGTTCGAAACTATTGCCTCGGAAGCTTAAGCTTGGAAGCAATTTACAAATAGTTTTACTGGGCCCACTTAAGTGGTTTTTTGTATTATTTACACATCGATCTTTTTGTAATATTTTGTATTTACTTTTTGGACACACTAAAGACAAATTTTATGTAACCGAATATGAGGAAGCCCAAAGGGCAGGGAGACCAAAGGTCATTCTGAAATGTATAAGTATAGATAGAGGCGAATGAGATAGGGACTTTTCTAGCTTTCTCATATGAAATACTTATTGCAAGAGGAACTATTTTTTATTATAATAAATATGATGAAAATTTCTGCTAGAGAAGGAGTTGTTGAGTTTCAAATGCATGTTGTGTGGATGGCTAGATATAACTATTTTTGTGTTGGATGACTATGCAAATCTGTGAAATCGTTATAACTATGAACTATTTCTTAGTTGTGAATGATTTCATTTCCTTGTTATGAATCTTGTGCAGAAAAAGAGTAATGAATGTTTTAACAAACACTGAGCTATCTCTATGTTTATTTTTCTGCTGTGTTTATGTATTTCGAATTTATCAGCTATCTGTAGAATTCTTTGTGCATAAAATATAGTACATTAATCATATAAATAGTAATATTGCTCCCTCGGGATAGGTTAGATAGGTTATCTAGTTTAGAGTAGCTGTTATTTTCTTTTTGTAATTCAAGGACAAAGGGGATAAGATGGGAGGTAAGAACCTACGCATCACATTGTGAAGCCTTTTGGTTCTTGTTAAATTGCATTTAATCTAGGAACTTTCATATCATTTATACAAAGCATAAAATACATAAACGGTGGACCGAGCCGCAACTGGTAAATAGAATTAAAACTTTATTTTAACCTTACGGTAGCCAGGCTATTAACTGGACGGATTCCCCACTCCAAACAATAAATGATTTAATTAGGAATGGTTATTGGGGAGAACCTCTACTGTCGTTACCTGAGATTTTCCAGGCATCAATATTTTTGGTGCTAGAAGGAGGGCCGCCAGTTCATGGTTGGAAAAGGAAACCCGTTTGACAAGAACTATCCCACTAGTAACAACCCTGAAACTAGTTTTTCTGAACAACGAATAATCCTTGAAACGACCGAGCATATTTACTAGGTTCCTTTTGAAGTAGTCGATCATTTCAGAAGACACACAAGTTCATACGCAAGAAATCTTGGGGGATTGTAGACAATACCTGAATTACCAAGAAGAGGAGCTGCTAAACATAGACCCACATGCACAGAAGATTCAGTCTTAGTAGGAAACTTGGAAGAGTTGGTAAACTTATCCTTACAAGAAATCGACCAACCTCTCAATCAATTAGGACATGATTCTACGTACTGTCCACCTTTTCAATGTCCTTTCCAGTTTCCACCTCAATTGCCTCCATGAATCATGGTCGTAAATGTACCTCCAAATCCTAATGCAAATCAATCTAATCCACCACCTGTACCAGCTTGGAGGGATAGAACACTGCTGAACTTGGCTCCTCCTATGCATTCTTTGCCATAGAATTATGAAAAGTATTTGCCTAGATTTGACCTGGGGGAAGACATATCTGTGGATGATCATCTACAGAGTTTTTCCTAGCCTTGGAAGCTTTAGTAGTAGAACATGAAGATGTGGTATGTAGGATGTTTCCTGATACTCTCAAAGGTAAAGCAATATCATGGTATTTTGGCCTACAATCCAATTCAATCACAGACAGGGACACTTTCAAAAGACTGTTCAAAAACAATTTTTGTAGCCAAAGAACTACTGCTGCCTTGATGAAGGAACTATTGGCTCTAAAGTGGGAGAAGAAAGAAATGCTGAGAGATTTTAGTCAGAGGTTTTCTTCTCACTTAAACCATTTTAACGCAACCATAAAACTTATTGAATAAACTCTGATTGAATACTACACTTCAACTCTTGGTTATGATATAGCAATGTTTGTCAAAAGATCAATAAAACCTTCCTTAATAGAAATTTATGATGAAGCCGAAAACATAGAAGCTAAGCTTGAAAGTGTAAATAAACACTCTATGGAGCCAGAAAACTGGACCTTCAGTAGTAGGAAACCTCTATTGTTGACAAGGCCCAAAGAGGAGCATTCTCATGAATTAGAGAGTGTGGTCAAGATGGTACAGAAGTTGTCCAACAAGATTGTTAACTTATAGAAGGATAAATATTTAGGAAGAAAACAATATAAACCATTCTACAAGAAAAGAGATGAAGGTGGCCCATCTCATCCACCTACACATAGTCCTTCTGTGATGAATTTCACTGAATTTGGAATGGATAATTTCTGTACATTTCATCAACGACCTCACTTTGAAAAGAATTTCCCACAGTAGATTAATTCCATGACTTTGGTCATGAATCAATTACTAGACTCTAAATTAACAAAGCCCGAAGTTGAAGATGCAAAGCCGGTCCATGAATCAGAGGAAGCACTTGAGGAGACTACCATGGCCTTGTGGGATTGTGCACCCATGTTTGGTTTGGAAGATGAGGATCCTAATGAGGAGACACAATTGTCAGATGTGAATGTCACAACTAGGAGCAAAGGCCCTTTAGTTGAAGATTACAGGTTACTGCAAAAAATTGAGAGAATTCAGGAAAATATGAAAGATGTCAAGAATAACACACAGAACCAACCTATACCTGATTTAGTTAGGAAAAACACACAGACCCAACCTACAAGGAAAAATGTTCCTGCAATCAGTAAACCTGTGAAGGTTGCAGAAAGTAAGATAGAAGGGATTAAGAAAAATACAACCAACTGTGAGATGGGGTATGGTATAATAGAAGACATCAAGAAGACCAAGGATAATATTTATTTGTTTGAGATGTGTAATTTACCCCAGCAGAAGAAGAAACTTTTGGAAGCTTTGGATCCACCAACTAGTAAACCCCAAGAATAAATTCAATCAGAAGAAGAAAATAGTAAAGCCAGTATTGGGGGGAAGTCCAAATCGAGGACATTACCATTCTTGCTTACATTTGAAATTTTTAATCATAATCTGCAAATGTTATGCCTTTGCTGGTGTGTAAAAGGATAAATGGCCAACCCAAACATATGATGGAAAGATTATATAGTTGGACAGAACAATGGTGAAGGTGGTAGGAGAGATGGAAGATGTGCTGATACGTTTAGCTACCGACGAAAGGGTGTGCCAATTTATAGACATTATGGTAGTAGACATCCTTGAGGCATATGGACTGATTTTGAGCTGAGACTGGTCTATGAAACTGGATGGATATTTTCAACTGACTGGTCTTATTTGTTGTTTCCCTATCAAGGTAGTCAGAATTAGATAAAAGTATTGATGGAACCACATATGAGACACAATGTGATGCAACTGGAAGGGAAGAATGAGCCGATAAATTTTTCACACTCAGTTTTGGGAAATTATTTAATTGAATTAGAACTGGGAAATTACAAAGCCGAAGAAGTTGATAATGGATCAGATATGCATCCCAATCTCCTTCAGTTTTTGCAGGCATATAAATTTGATTGTAACATAGTTAGCTTAGTTTTGGATGTAGAAAGTAGAAATAGTTTAGTAGAATTAGTAGATAGGTTTTGGGTATTATATTTTGATGGTTCAAAAACTCAGGAAGGATCAGGACCTAGTTTTGTCCTAATGGATCTAGAAAACAATAAACATTTTCTTTCTTGTAGATGAGAATTTGAATGCACAAATAACAGAGTCGAATATGAAGCCTTAATACAAGGTTTAAAAAAGGCAATTGAATTCAAGGTTAAAAATTTAAAAGTCTATGGAGATTCTGAGATTATTGTTAAACAAGTTTGTAATACAATCCATTGTTTATCACCACATCTGAAAGGTTATCAAAATGAAGTTTGGGACCTTTTAATGAATTTTGATGCATTTAATATTTTTTCAATTCCTAGGATAAGAAATGCAGTAGCTCATTTATTAGCTACTTCAGTTGCTAGGCTTGTGCCTACTAATAATTGATGTTCTATTGAATTAATTTTCAGGCCTGCTGTACCAGATAACATCACTAACCTAAGAGTATTCGATGATGACCCGCAGATCTTAGAGTTTCTGACTAATGATGAGAATTTCAAAGGGGATGTAACTGATGACGAGGAACATTAAGCAAATATTCAAAGAGGAAATTTTATACCCAAAGGAGTTAGAACTTTGGAAGGAATTTTTGATTTGAATAACAAATTTAGAAGACTAGCAAACGTCAAAACGCATAGTTCATCTATGCAAATTGAGCTGGTAAATTTGGAGTCAGAAGCTGAGCCAAAGTATGTAAACTTGGGAAAGTGCTGCTCACCTAGGGAAAGAAGAAAATTCATTAGCATGTTTAAACAATACAAAGATGTCTTTGTGGGGACGTATGAAGATCTTAAGACATATGAAACTTGCATTATACAACATGTTGTTCCGATTAAAGCAAGAATCAAGCCATTTCAACAGCCTTTAAGAAAGAAGTTAAAACCTTTAATTTAAAGCAAAGTGAAGAAGTTGTTGGATGCAAGAATTATTTTCAGAGTTAGACACTCGGAATGGGTTTTGAATTTGGTACTAGTGAGGAAAAGGTCTGGTGAGATTAGACTTTGTGTGGATTTATGAAACTTGAATCGTGCCTTTGATAAATATAACTACCCAGTCCCACCCATGGAATAGATATTGTAGATGGTCTCATGATCATAATTATTTTCTCTGTTAGAAAGTTTCTCAAGATACAACCAGGTGTTGGTAGCAGAAGAAGACATATTGAAAACCACTTTTAGAACTAAATGGGGGACTTTTGCGTATAGAAGGATGCCTTTTGGACTTATCAACATTGGAGCAACTTTCCAAAGGGCGATGGATATAGCTTTCCACGGTTTGATTGGCTGCAGCATAGTAGTTTATTTGGATGATGTTACAGTATTATCCAAGAAAAAAGAAGAGAACATTTTTCATCTAAAGCAAAATTTTGATCGCTGCCAGAATATGACATTTCTTTAAATCCAAAGAAGTGTGTATTTGCCGTACTAGAAGGATAGCTACTGGGTCATATAATTTATAAGAAGAGGATCTCAATAGACCCACAAAGGATTAAAGCTATAGCACAGATCCCTTTGCCCCACAATAAGAAAGGAATGCAATCTTTTATGGGGACTATAAACTTTGTGCGATGGTTTGTGCCCGATTTTGTTCAGATAATCAAACCTTTGCAACAAATGGTTAAGCAAAGTGCTCAGTTTAAATGGACCGACTCAAAGAAAGGTACATTCGACAAGATTAAATCAGCAATAGCTCATGCGCCTTCTCTCAAAAGTCCCAACTTTGAGAAGGATTTCATCTTATACACTTTTTCTTCAAACAACTCGCTAGTAGCAGTGCTTACGCAGAAAGAAGAAGGGGGAGACGAATACCCCATATCGTTCATGAGCACTAGATTATAAGGTGTTGAGTTGAATTACCCTGCTATTGACAAAAATGCTTATGCAGTATTTAAGGAGGTAAAGCAATTAAAGACGTACATACTTAAGAATAGAACAAAAGTTATTGTGCCTCACCCGGCAATCCATACTCTTTTTGCACAGAAGGAGTTAGGAGAGAGAAGAGGAAACTGGGTCACATCCTTGCTGGTGTATGACTTGGAATTCATACCAGCAACTATCATCAAAGGTCAAGGACTTTGCATAATAACAGCTGAGAGTCAGGACAATGAAGAAAATGATTGGGAGAATGAGACTGAACTACATATGATAGATGTGTGTCCCTTATTCACCACCCTAGAGTCTTGTTATAGATATTTAGTGCACTATCTCCAACAGGGGTATTTGCCTGAACACTGGATTTCCAAGCAGAGAAGGGAATTGTTCTTAAAGTTTGCATCTCATCAAATAATTGACAGAGTTTTGTTTAGAAAAAAATTATGATGGAGTGTTTCTTATATTCTTGGAATGAGAAGACGCCGCCAAGGTAGTTAAAGAATTGCATGATGGGCCTGTTGGAGGCCAGTTTTTAGGAGACACTATAGCACACAAAATTCTAAGGGTTGGATACTATTGGCCAACTTTGTATGAAGACGCTCACGCTTATGTAAGGAAATGTGATACATGCCAGAGGAGCGGTGGGAGACAAGTGAAAGCAGCTGGGCCTTTGCGACCAGTAATTATTTCTAAACAATTCGAGCAATGGGAAATTGATATTATCGAAGTGATTAATCCAAATTATTCACTACAACACAAGTACATCCTCACGACCATAGATTATTTTACTAGATGGGTGGTAGCAATCCCACTATGGAAAGTAAACGAAGATGCGGTTATGGAGTTCTTGCAAGACCATATTATGACTAGGTTTGGGGTTCCAATTTCCCTAGTTTTTGATAACACATCTTATTTTTTGTCCATTAATCTTACTTCTTTTGCTAATGAGAAAGGAATTAAATTACATTATTTTGCTAATTATTATCTACAAGGTAATGGGTTAGCAGAATCTACAAATAAAAATATCATTAGGATTTTAAAGAAAACAATCATAGAGAATCAAAGAAACTGGCATATAGCTCTTCCTAATGCACTTTGGGCTGATAGAGTTACATCCAATAACTTCTTAGGTGTGTCACCATATACCTTAGTTTACGGAAAGGAAGCTACCATGCCTCCTAACATTTTATTACCTTCTTCTCAATTAGCCCAAGCATCTAGAGGATCTAATAGTGAGGTTTTACAAGCCCGAATCAATACTCTATTGAAATTAGAAGAGTCTAGATACAAGTCTAAGGAAAGGTTCAAGAATTAGCAAGAAATTCTGAAAAAGATGGTTTGACAAGGACAAGTCTAGAAATAAAGAGTTTGAGGTAGGAGATTTGGTTCTGAAATGGGATCACCCACATCATGAAAAGGGCAAGCACACCAAGTTTCAACATCTATGGATAGGACCATTTCATATTGCAAAAATGATAGCCCCCTCAACATACAAGTTACAAGATTTGCAGGGGTGGGAGGAGAATCTGCCAGTTAATGGTTTGGTTCTCAAACCTGATTTTACTTGATGCTTTTGATTTTCTTTTCTGTACAGAAATATAATTTTGGTTTTTGCTGCATTTGTTCCTTAGTTAGTTTTGCTTTATTTATGATTTTCTTTCTTTGAAACTGATTTATTTTTAGTTTTTTTTATTTTCTTCATTTTAGTTTTTTGAATAAACCAACACAACCTTTGGTGTCGGAAAATATTGGAATTTCGGGAAAACTGCAAATATTTTAATTAAAAAGATGCTTATTAAATATACATGTATTATGATAAAGATCCTTTAAGTTGATAGACTATTCGAAGGCAGTTCATGAACGCATTGAAGTCCTATTTAATCTTGTTAAATAATCGAGGTAAGAAAAGCCTAGAATACTATACTGGGGCTCCATCCACTTCACACTAAAATTTGTCCTAGGAAGCTACCAGCAATGGACCCATGGTAAGGAAGCGGGGTGGATAAATGTATGGTATTTAAAATGATCCCATGCCACAAATAAAATCCAAAAGGCTTAAAAGAGTCAAATATTCCTAGAATGAAATCAGGTATCAAAAGACATATTGAATACAATCAGTAAATGGATAATATGGCTCAGAGGTTCTTCTCCATCTCTGAGATGAAAACAAACTATCTCTCATAAAAAAGGACTCTATGGATGGAAGAACCTAAAGCAAGTTGAAAAGAAGGGAGCAATCCGGGAAGACTCAAAAGGACAAAAGTCCAAAAGCATCAAAAGAATGCAAAAGGCATGGGAATGAGGAACAAACGAATATGTCTGTCCATATTCTGTTACGATCCTGTGGTGTCTAAGCTATAAGCAACCGAATGCAGAAGTAAATGAAACCCATATTTTTGGCCTCAAAAAAGTTATCAGGACTTTGAGAACTTGGTTACCCTACCCTGGTGGACCATAATCAATGTTAAAGTTCTAAAAAATCCCGAGAAAGGTTTTCACATCTTAAGGAAATGTTGAAAATTTTGGAATGAAGCGATTGAACAGAATACCATAAAGCATTTTTTTTATCTAAAAAGTCTTTTTTTTCAGAGATCTATGTTCACTAGCTAGTCGCCAATTGTTGTTGCTGCAACCACCTCCCCAAAAAAATTTATCATTTTTTAGGGCCCCCCCTTTTTTGAAGTTTAGTTTTTCTTCTTAGGCCTATTTTGATCCAACATTCATGGTTTGTTTTATCATTGGGAAAGTTCAAGAAGTGAGTTTTATTCTAAGGAAAAAAAAGGTCTATTGGCCGCTGCAGTGAGTGCTTATCAAAGTTTGATCCGCCAGCATTCTTTTCTTATGCTTTGCCAAAGTGGTTTTCCGCCCGTTGCAGTGGAGGTTTGCGGAAATCCACGCTGCAACGATGGGTGGGGTTTGGTTTAATTATTGGGGATGGTGAAGCTTATTTTTGACCTACAACGATAGAGCATTATCCACCTTGGAGTCGCTACAGTGGCTCACCATTTTTCTTCTACGTTGCGCTCGGTTTTGTGGTTTCTTCACCGCTATGACGGATGGGGTCGTGACTTGAATGTCGGGCTTCCTACCGATTCTATTTATCTCACCTCATCGAGAAGTGTTGTGGTTTCTTTGCCACAATAGCGGAGGTGTTCTCTTTCCATCACCCGTTCCTCACTAGCCTGCTACGACGGGGAAGGTTCTAATCTTAGAGCCACTACGGCGGTTGTTTCCCATAGTTCTTCCTGACGTCGTTCTAACTGTCGAGCCGCAAGAGGAATGCAGGCATGTTGTTGTCTTAAAATCATTGGTTGCGGCTAAGTTTGGGTTTGTCGAGATGTTGTTGTCGGGGATGTCCGCAGTTTGACTTATTTATGGCTACCTGATGTACTGTGTGTTAACGCTAGACATGGTGGAGCCTCACACATGCAGTTTTTTTTTATGTTACAGATATTTTATTTCAGTTTGTCCCATAAAAATTATTTATACCGTTTGGGAGGGATTTTTTACTACTTGTTTTTATGGAGGAGTTTTACGCTATCGTGGCACATCTGCATGATTGGTGGAAAGGTCTGTTTGGAGCTATCGTGGCACATCTGCCTAAGCATCCACGACTACATGTCGCTTTCCAGGTAGGTTCATCATATACTTGTTGTTGATTGATGATTTCATGTGATTTCTGAGCTGTCAGTTGTGAGTTTTGCTAAGAGAGGGTGCGTAGGTTTTTGTTTTAGGTTAAAAAACAATCTCCCCTTACATTTTTAGGTTTCATCATTTCCTTTTAGGTTTTAAGCTCACCCTGGCTGCATTATCTTCTCTTAGAAACTCACTAGTCTGCTCAGAAGCATTTTTTACCTTCAGACCTGTTAGATCATGATGAGTCTCTAGAGGCTCGAGCTTTTCATCCGCATGGAGCTTACCTAGTTCTCGCCGTTGGGCGGGAATGGAAGCTTTGTATTCCCCTTTTCTAGAAAACCTTTTAGGTTTTGGGTTTGGTATAGTATTTCCTCGTTGCAATACGTTGAACTTGGTGTTTTGGGCCTAGGGGAGCGCCACTTGCAAATTGTAAGCCGTGAATTTTGTGTTCATGGGAAGAAGGGTTTCACATGCCTGGGGTTATTTCCCATTGATTTCAATTCAGGGGCATCCCAGTCAGGCTCGTTGTATCTATAGGTATCCATTACTGAATATTGACCTCGTTGAGATGAAGGTTGTTTTCCTGCCCCAATGGGTGAAAATGGCGGGGTAAGGCAGGTTTCTAGCGATGATTTTTAGAAGTAGTGCACATAGCGTCTCATAACATATTTTTTCGAATGCGTAGTTTTGTTTAATAATGTGAATACTAAAACATGTTTTTCTGTTGCAGTCACATCTTATACCCAACGACATGATGAAGAAGGGAAATAAGAAAGCAAAGATCGTGGAATATGACTCAGATACAGAAGGATCACCCACACCAAGGGAGGAGCTAATATATGAAGATACAAAGCCAATCATAGGATCAGAGCTTGAATTTAAATGGGGCCAAATATACCATATGCTGGTGGAAAAAAGGGTTCCAGAAGCAGGGTTAGAGAACCTATCCCTATATGATAACATACTTAGGTCTGGGATTAGCAAGGTATCTACCAAACAAGAGATGTTTCCTTGCACATAATTTATCGAATGGATTCTTCCCAGAGTGGATGCAGCAGGGATGATAACGAAAAATGTGGAGGATAAAGGTTTTGCATCCTTCACACCAGCGTTTATTGCAAAAACATACAGCCTACCTCCCTTAGAAATTAGTAAGATAACCGAATGGGTAAAAAATTTAAAATTTGATTACGTCGATACAGTAAAAATGATGGTAGCATAAGGGAAGACGTTTAGAACCAAACAATCCAGAGAATACGAAACTACTAATTTACGTACCTCGTACATAATGGTAGTGCTGATGCTGAACAAGATTTATGGCAGGGTTGATGCTAAAACTGACAAGTTTGGATATATCCCAATGATTTACTATGTGGCCATGAAGGAACAATTTTCAACTGGGTTGATATAGTGACCAATAGCCTATCCAAGTCCATTACTACAGCCCAAGAAGGTTTAAACCAAAGGAAATATGAATTTTACATGGGATCCTTTTTGATAGATTGCATACTTTGCTTCCATCCCTTTGAAAGGCTCAACTGCACATGGAAAGGAGAGAAATCCCCTATATATGCAGCTTATCAGATACTGTGGGGACACAAGTACCACCATTTCTATAAGTTAATTTGTGAATAATTCATGATACCTTTATAGCAACTAATTTTCTTAGAAGAATACAAGTGATTATCTGATAGAGCCTGTGAGTCTATCAAGGAATTTGCATATTACTCCTTCTCTGAAGAAGGGATGTACCTCAGGATGTATGGGGGGACTAAAGCACCCTCATTTCTGCCTAGATATGATACAGACTGCATAGTTCATAAGGAGGCTATAAGGTAACTTTTCTTGGATGGCTATGGAAGCCACTTATTTGATCTAAAGAAAGTTGTGTTTCCATAGCTTCCTTTTTATGTAGGGAGTTATAAGTTTTCTAGAGTCAAGAGTGCTCAAGAATTTGTTAAAGAATTGGAAAGCTTTCACTTCGGAGAAAAAAGATTTCACAGATATGACTCACAGGGTAAATTTGCATCCCATCGAGCACTTCTTAAAGTAAATTTCAAATACACTGACCATGTAGACAAGGAGGAAGAAGTATACAGGAATATATGTAGCATGACATCCTTGAATAAATGACTAAAAAATAAAACCACAACAACTATAGTGAAAAGAAGTAGTAGCATTCTCGTAGAACCAAAGGTTCAAGAAGAAGAAGCTACAAGAAAAACAAAAGAGGAGACTGCATGTAGACTGGTGGAAGGTGCAAGAAAACTTTTAGCCGATGAAGCTCACCGAGAAAAAGAGGAAGAATAAGCTTCCAGAAAAGAGAAAGAAGAAAAGGAAAAGGAGGAAGAGGCTATCCAGGAAAAGATTGCAGAGTTAGAGAAAGCAATAGCTCAAGAAACCCAAAATACAGAGCAAGAGATGCAAGATCAAGAAAGAGCCCCTGAAGAACAAACAGAGAAGGATCAAGAGGACCTGGATAATGAAAATTAGGGACAAATTCCTACTCAAGATGATCCGCAGAATATCCCGTCCACTTCCAGCAATATACTCACTGGAGGGAATCTCCCAATGGTTGAACTAGGGTTGGTGTGATTTACCCCTTCTAAACAACATGAGGTTGCATGCTTAGAGGATGTATATTTTGTCCCTAAAAGGAAGGCCATTGTGTGGAAATCTGAAAAAACTTTAAAGATGGGAACTCATCCTAGAATCACCATAGTGACCGACAAGATGGTCTTGAAGAATGTAGAAGATGATCCCAAACAACTAGCCTCCATGGGAGTTGCAACTGCAACTACAACTACAAGTTCTCATAACATTAGCAGACTCACTGAAACCATTGATCAGCACAAGGTTAAAATGGCAGAAATGAAAGAGGTTTTAAGAAAGGAGGAAAGGGTAGGCCGAGAGTCTAAAATAAAATATGAAGCTACTCTTTCAGACTATGAGAAAGTGTAGTAAGATTACAAAATCCTATGGGAGGAAAGGGATAACTTGAAGCAGTCAAACATGGATTGGAAAGCAAGATAACAGAAATGGAAGGACAGAAATCTGCAGCTGATCAACAAGAAGAAGAGTACAGAGGTAGGATCACATAACTTGAAGCATAGAGAAGCTCCTTGGAAGTACTTCTGAAGGAAGCCAATGAAAGGAAAATAGACATAGTGCCTTTGAGAGAGATGCTCTCTTACTTAGAAGGAAAATATATCAAGTACAGGTCAAGTTGGCGGAAGAAGCTCTCTGGATCAAGCAAGCCGAAGATCGACTACAGGAGATCGCTGCAGTAGCTATTGCATTCAAGGAAAGAACACAATAAATTGTAGATATATTACAAGGCCAACTGACATGGTTGGAAGCAAACACAGAGCATCGAGAGAGCACGCTTGTGAAAAGTCTGGAGAAGTTGCAGATCGAATATGACATTGTAAATTTCAGCAATAGAGCTGCAAAAAGGCTGATGGAAGTAGTTGAAAAGACAATAGACAAATTTGCAGAATTTTATAAGAAGATGCTTATAACACACAAAAAATGTCTAACCCCTTCAACATAAAGGCTATAGGAATTCCCAGCACATGAAGAACACGTACAACAGCTGAAAGATAAGCTATAGGAAGATGAGTTAAATATTCAACTGGTGCAAGGTTTAGATACTAAGGTGATAAAGAGTTTAGTGGCCCAAGCAGTAGTTAGTAACTGCCTACTAGAATATTTGCTAAGAGTGACTCATGCAAGAGTATCAGACATAAAAGTCCAGTTGGCAAAGCATGAGGTCACAGTCAAGTTTTTAGAGCCTACAGAGTTTGAAACTATTGCCTCGGAAGCTTCAACTTGGAAGCAATTTACAAATAGTTTGACTGGGCCCACTTAAGTGGTTTTTTGTCTTATTTACACATGGATCTTTTTGTAATATTTTGTATTTACTTTTTGGACACACTAAAGACAGATTTTATGTAAATGAATATGAGGAATCCCAAAGGGAAGGGAGACCAAAGGTCATTCTAAAATGTATAAGTATAGATAGAGGTGAATGGGATAAGGACTTTTCTAGCTTTCTCATATGAAATAATTATTGTAAGAGGAACTATTTCTGATTATAGTAAACATGATGAATATTTATGCTAGAGAAGGAGTTGTTGAGTTTCAAATGCATGTTGTGTGGATGGCTAGATAGAACTATTTATGTGTTGGTTGACTATGAAAATTTGTGAGATCATTCTAACTTTGAACTATTTCTTAGTTGTGAATGATTTCATTTCCTTGTTATGAATCTTGTGCAGCAAGTGAGTAATGAATGTTTTAACAAACAATGAGCTATCTCTATGTTGATTTTTCTGTTGTGTTTATGTATTTTGAATTTATCATCTATCTGTAGAATTCTTTATGTAGAAAATACAGTACATTACTCATATAAATAGTAATATTGCTCCCTGAGGATAGGTTAGATAGGTTATCTAGTTTAGAGTAGTTGTTATTTTCTTTCTGTAGTTCAAGGAGAAAGGGGATAAGATGGGAGGTAAGAACCTACGCATCACATTGTGAAGCATTTTGTTTCTTGTTAAATTGCATTTAATCTAGGCACTTGCATATCATTTATACAAAACATAAAATGCATAAACGATGGACCGGGGCGCAACCGATAAATAGAATTAAAAATTTATTTTAACCTTATAGTAGTCAGGCCGTTAATCAGATGGATTCCCCACTCCAAATGATAAATGATCTAATTGGGAATGGTTATTGGGGAGAATCCCTACTGTTGGTCCCTGGGATTTTCCAGGCATCAACAGGGCCTTACATCGTCAGTCGTGTAATAGAGAAAGGGGCTTATGAGTTTATATATTACGATGGGATACCCCTGGGAGAGCCTCGCAATGGGATCTACCTTAAAAAATACTATGCCTAGGACATCTAGCATAGGTTTGCAATATATAGTGTTTATAGAGTGTTGTGTGTTTCTTGAAGTGTTGATTTAGTGTGAATGTAAGAAGTGTCCTTCAAAAACCTACTTATGTAATCCTATGTTTAAAATGAACAGATGACCACCTATGTCGGTTTCACAGATTGTGCTAATCATTACACCTTGAATTTTGCGTCAACATCCTGGGTACTATACGCTCCTACCAGTTATTTGGTGACTTTAGGAGGAACTTGGTTGGGATCCATAACAATCAACCTTGTGGAATATCATGCAGTGATTGGTTTGTTGACTAAATCCATAGCTAATGATGTAAGATAGATTAAGGTTTACCGAGATTCAATTTTAGTAGTACATCAATTAAACCGATTCTACACCATCCAAAATCCCCTAATCCTTCGTATGTTCTGAAGAGTTAGGATTTTGGAAAGGTATTTAAGCAGGTTTCCTATCAAGATATCTCGAGACATTTGAATACCGTGGCAAATTCTTTAGCAAATTTTGTCTTGGATTGGTATCTTGCTCATATTTAAATTCATTTTAACATTGATTTCATGCATTGAATCACAAAGATACATAAGTAGACATCCATTCACATAAAACATTTGCACACATCTGTATATATATATATAAAGGTTGTGCTGATATACAAAAGACTAAAGCCATAGGATTTCAAGTCACCCAAAGTCTGGAACCATCAAAGTTTCAAGTACATATAAATAGGGAAAAAGCTAAAGCTTCTAATATTTGAGTATAAGTATAATAAAAAAAAGAGGGAGCCACTTTGAGCTGATCATCGTGCTCATGGTAGCAGATCATGATCCGAGCCAGTCGAAGGAGTAGCCTCCCAAAACGGCCTAAAAATCATGCAGTATGGCACTGGTAGCGCCTGGGAACATCATCAATGGAAATATTTGGTATGCCCATAGTCAATCGTTGGAGGTTCTTGTCGATCTCCTGGAGTTCCTCCTCTTCCTTGGCATTCATGACAACCATGTCCCTCATTGCCCCTCGCCTCTCTATAGGAGGGGCTCCTTCTAGACGAGAATGTCCTATATATGCACAAAACATTTTTGTATGTCTCAACATCATATAATAATAATAATAATAAATGAAATGTGAAATAAAAAACGAAAAAACACTTATAGTGATATGTTTCTTACCTCGGTCATTCCACTAATCTCCCTCTAGTAGTGGAAGGTTAGGGTCATCCCCAAAATATACCCCGACATAAGCATAGTCCTCCACCATCAGTAGTTGGCCTCTCATCCAATAGAAGAAGATCAGTCCATACGTAACCCTAGGGCCTCCGCCACCACCATGGCATGCCATGGACTCTACCTACCTGATCATCTGAGGGTCTTCAACATCTAACCTACTTAAGGGTACCTGAGGTCTCATCAGTGGCATCCACTCCAAGAAGAAGGATACTACTATAGCTCCATAGTCGAACTATTTTAGCTCTCCTCTCTGACACTTGGTTAGTTGGTCCTTCATGATGACGAGTAACCCCTTGCTCTAGTTAAAAATAGTGGGAGCCATGCACTCTACTGCATACAACATGTGAGCCCGTGTCGCCTGGTGGGATTACCTACTTCCCACTACCTTCTCGACCGTGAAGGCTATGATACTCAATGGTTGATCCACTATATGTTTGATGGGGATTTTCCCTCCTTGGGTATGTGTGCCCATCGAGCATTTTTCATCAATCAAGTCATCCACAAACATATCGTCACCTCGTGGAACTGTAAAGACTACTGGTGTCCCCCTACGGGACAATCCAATCAAAAAATATATGTCTTCCACATCTATAGTCAAAATATGGGTCCCAACCTCGAAATGTTGTTGATCAAGGTCCCACATACGAATCAAGTACTCTAGTAGGCGCATGTAATCCCTCATCCTTGTCACTCTTAAATATTTGAGGATCCCACACTCACAGAGGGCCCTCACAGTCATTGGGTCATTAGCCGCTTGAAGGTTTGGCAAGCTCATTTTGTCTTTCTTTCCAAATCACCATTTTGAGAGCATTTTTCCTTCCAAAATCTTTTTAAAAATCCATTAGAAGCATGATAAAACCCATGGAAGAAAGAAAAAATACAAACTAGTGGCCATTTTTTCTTTAATTTTTAAGAGTGATCTAGCTGTTGATGCTCTTCATAGAGGAGAACGGGGTGTTGACGCTCTTTCCCATTTTGACAAAGTGCCTTTGATGATTTTCCCTATTTCAAGGGGTGCGCTACCACACCTTCCAAAAGGGAGAAACGTGTCAACCTGAGCACGCTTTGTCTCCTTGCAAAAACAATAAAAAAGCCACAAAAATGACCTAAAATGGAAAAAGGGGACCGTGAATTTGAGGGATAGGGTTTAGCTCCTACCTGGTCTGGACGGTTTGATCTAAGATGGTCCGAAGCTCTTGAAATCTTCATTGGAAAATCACCCTGTTTGCACAAAATTCACTCAAGAACAATGGTAAAAAATAGTTACTATTTCCTCTTTTTATATATCAACTTTTTATTTTTATTGAAAAATAATTAATTAAATATTTAAATATTTAGGTTTTGGCAATGTATTTTCCTATAGTTTTAATAATGAACTTTTTCTAACTTTGTTTTTTAATATTTCTGGTTACTTTTGTGACACATTTGGCTATAAGTGAGTTTCTTTTGTATTTTTCACGTTGTGGATAAAGATGAAAAAGTACCGAGTTCCTTTTATACCTTTGAATTTCTGATTAAAAACTCAGTGAAGAGGTATTGAGTACACTTTTAGTGTTTTTCAGACTCGTTAAAACTAGAATGGAGTTACTTTTAAGCTTGTTTCAGACTCCTAAAATATGAAAAGATCACCAAGCGAACTTGATGCTTCCACGCTTGTAAAAGTATTTGAATGATCGTCTGGTCGATGATAGTTTACCCCTTTTTCAGATTGATTAGACTCATTTATGAAAAAATTCTACTCTAGTTTATCACAACTAGAAGAGTTCTCCTGAGCATTAGTTTATACTTTTTCGGGCCTTAGGGACTAAATTTACGAAAAATTCCACCCTAGAGTCTTCTTAGTCATTTCAAACTCTCTAAACATGAAACGATGACTAGAATTTTCTTTCATTGGACTCATGAAATCAAATGATGGAAGACCCTTTCTGGGAATGAACCCCTCCTTTCTTAGATTCATAAAATGTATGAGAATGGACTCATCACCTGATGAGCTACAACGAGTGTTTGTTACCCTCTTTGAACTCATTAAAATGAAAAGAGGTACTCATCCTTTGCGATGGGGAAATTAAGGGAATGTGAAACGTCTTTTCATTTGTATTAATGGTAGCTCATAGTCCACCTTTAAACATGGAACTTGTTTGCATTTTCATTTTCAAATAGTTGGGTATTCAACTTGCCTTTGAGCCGATCCATTTTCGTGAGTCATTCAACTCCTTTGAGTCAATCCAAAGAATGCATCGTCATGTCCTTGCATTACGTATGGTCTCTGCCTTGTTGAGTCAATGCTTCCAAGTCATTTTTCGTGTCGTTCAATGTTCAAATGGAACCTCCTATGCAATCTACCTATTAATTCAGTTATATTTGAGTCAGTCCTATGGTTTTTTTCATCACTTCAACATCATCTTTTGTTCCATGTTTTGTGTCGACGATGAGGGAATCATCATGGTCCTCCTTCGACAAGTCTATTCCTGTCAACTTCAACGCATCATTTGGGAATTGGACTTACAAACAAAGTCAAGCACCTTGAATCTTGCAAGACTCAATGGCATATTTCCTGGCTTTCAACAGTAGGTTTTCATCAATGACCTCTGATTGGAAGATTTTACCGAGTGTTCGACTTCAAGTCTTTCATTCACACTTGGGAGAATGTACTGAGATACCTTGGGAATCAATGCCAAAAATGATGATCTACCTCACACTTGTTAACGATATACTTCAATTACTGGTAATCAACTGGTTTATACCATATTCAACATCATGACATCTATTCACATGGTTAGAATCGTATCATTGGGAATTGGGACGAAGACCCTAAGTGGTTAGGTATTCACTTGAATATGTGCATATCCTCAGGTTGCGATGGAGTACTAATTTGAAGTTATGATATGGATCCACATTGTATCTTTGGCGGCTGTGTCCAGTATTGAGTCCAGATAACATGGATCTACTTTGTATGTTCCATAGACATGTTCCATTCTCAGTATTATTGATCATGGATCTACAGTGTATTCTTGGTAGCCATGACATAGTCAACATCATGGATCTATAGTGTATTCTTGGTGGCCATGACAGAGTCATCACCCATGGATTTGCAGTGTATTGGTCCGCAAGCATGATTGAGTCAGATATTTGGACACTGGTCCTGCATCAAATGTAAACTCACCTCTTTTTTTCTTCTGGTACTAGGTTGAAATCTAGTAAAGTATTTTACCTATCACATCCCTCTAGCTTCATACTTTGGGGGGGGATTCTATTACACCTAAACTCTGTACCAAAGCTTCAATCCCTCAAAATACCTGGCCAAGAACTCTTTTGGATATTTGATGGTTATTCCTATCCTAGCTGGCACACTTTTCCTTCTAACACAGAGCGCCATCTATCCATGACACTTGTTTCACATTGGCAGTAGGCGTTGGTGGCGTCCTTTCCTTCACTACAAGGTGTGCCGACACACTAACCCATATTGCAAGGAGCATCAATAAGCTTAAGGAGGAAAAATAGATGTTTCAAGAAGCTTCAAAGCGAAAGCTCTCGTGGAGGATGATCCTATCTACTTGGGAAAGCTGGCACTTGACCTCCTAACCCATATGGTTCATTTTCTATCCTCTTCCCAAAAGATCTCAACTCATTTGGGCTTCCCTTAGCCTATAAAAGAAAGCTTCATGGATCATGTGGGATGAAACCAAGAAGAGCATCCTTATGTTGTTGGATTGAAGTCTAGTGTAGAGAATTTTTGAGAGAGGGTTGTGAGCAAGAGTTTGTATTTTTTGGTAAAAGGTGTTGAGTGTGTCGAAGATCTTGTAAACGCAAATCTATTGAAATTGAGGATTTGGTTGTAGATTTCTCTTTTCATCTTTTAATACAAAAGTTTTTGCCTTTCCCATACATGATTTATGTCAATATTGATCATTTATTATTAGTCTCCTTGATCACTAATATATATTATTGATTGTCTTGCTACTCTCGTCCCTTGTCTTGTTTCTTGTGTTTCTTTGCAGGTATAGTAAATCACATTAAGATCAGCGAAACAAGGACAAACTTCCAGATCTGAGGTAAGAGAGTTGTTTATTCAAGTAGATCAGTTATCTAAGAAAATGATATACTGCTGTGTCTTTTTGTTCTAAACTTGTACCATGCAGGCTACACTAACAAGTAGTGTTTGCATTGGTTGAAGTATTCGTGGTAACACACTCCACTATGGGATAGACATCTGATTAGAGGGATTGACCTCATTTCCTTTCACAATCGACCACAAATTTAGCGCCTCAAGTATGGTAATTAGTTTAAATCTCCAATTAATGATAATTCCCACCATTCAATTTGTAAGCTTCATTTATATAAGAGTCGACAAGAGGTGTATTTTCCATTTTCCCTCTTTCTTCTCGATCCAAGGAAACAAAAATTCAACTTATGCCCCAAAAACTTAAAATTTATGAGTGGCTTACCTTGTACATTGGCAACCTGCTTCAGGGGGCCGCGACACAGAAGATCGATGCAAGTAAAGACTCATTTCTTGTATACTAACAACGATCTCACTCTGGGCAGAGGATCCACATGGGTAGGGTTGCAAGCATGTTACCTCCAATGTGACTTCTTCAGGCGGTGGCATCCTCTTAACTCTCTCTCTCTCTCTGGCGACGAGGATTCGACAAACGATGGCTTCGATCACAACAATCGGGCAACAATAGAGAAGCTCTAATTCTCTTCAGAGCAGATGCCCGATCTGTTTGTATATCGGTTCCTGTACACATTGACAACTTCCCGTCCAAACTCTTTAATACAGAAAAATAGTGGCTCCTTCAAATAACGGCGCTGCTCTTCACCTTACGGGTAGCTCACATGCGGCAGTCTCACCTTGACAGTCTTTACAGGTTACACAACAGTGGCTCCTTTCGATGGCAAGCAACGATATCAGGCAGTTACAGCTTTTGTTACATGGGCAAGAATATGGTGGTTGCTTCCACAAACGATCCGAGACTCCTTCTAACAGAAAATCACAAATAGTAAAGCGTGATCTCAACCTCACAGTCTGTTGTCCTCCACACAAGTAGTTGAGTGTGTTCCTCCTAACTTAGCTCTGATACCAACTAAAAATTAATAATAAAAACAATAAATAACATAACACAAAAGCTTCAACAAAGATCAGTAGGTATGCACACCACACTAAAATCTATTACTTAAAATGTTTACGTATATAAACAAACCCAAACCAAATCTAAATCCAAGGAAAATGAATCACACCTTACAAAGAAGGAATCTCCATCAATACAAGATAACCTTTTCTAAATTATCTCCAAGAGAATGTTCTAGAGGAGTATGAGGCCTTTGGTAAGGCAGTTTGAAACCCTTGCCAAAAGCATTATCTATGCTAAATGAGAACATTAAAAATCATATAAACTAACCATTAAACAGGGTTGGAAATTATACACACTTTAATCCCGAACTGAAAGGGAGTTAGAAATTATACACACTTTAATCCCGAACTAAAAGGACGAACTTAAAAAAAATATCAAGATAGAAGTTTCAACCCAAAGAGTAGGTTTGCTTTTATTGTTTTTCATTTAAAACAATAAAAAATATATTTGCAAAGGCAGGTCTGAAGACAGCCGTTCAATGAAAAACTGCCAACCCGCACTTGAAGCGAAAACTCTGACGATTAAATAAGTTTCGCAGAAATATATCAGATTTAGGTTTGCCTCTTCTTCCTTAAAAACAATAGAAATATATTATGTTTCATCTACTTATCCGTAATATGGAAACAGAAGGGACAGACATGAAATACTTCGTGAAATAAACGGTTCGTGGAATAAACGGTATTATTTTATATGAAGTTATAAATTCGTTGTGTATCTCATTATTGAGATTAATTGATCAAACCAAAGAATCTCGTAAGACTTAGAAACGTTTGATCAGAATCGTTCTCCTTTGGTCTTTGAATTTGGGAGATAAAGATTGATTGAATTTCCACGGTCACAGCTGCAATTGAATTTCCATGGTGACAGCCAGCAAGATTTTGAAATGACAGAACATTTGGGTTTTCTGAATTCAAGAAAGCACGTATTCGTTTATCCAATGGTGAGTGCAATATTGTTCTGGTTCTTGTTTTTCTTCGTTTCAGTGCCCGCAGCGGCAGAAACGCAACGGGGATTTCTGATAAAGAACGCTAAGGTAGCTGCTGATAAAGAACGGCTCGGTGGGCAGTGGGAAGTCCTTATAAAGAACTCTGGTGTCTCCGCCATGCACATGGCCCTCCTACCCAACAGCAAGGTGATCATCTTTGACCGCTCTGATTTCGGTCCATCCAACATCTCTTTACCGTCGGGAAAATGCCGAATCGATCCCAAAGATCAAGCTCTAGAAAAAGACTGTTGGGCTCACTCCATCGAATACGATGTGGAGAATAACAAGGTCCGCCCTCTTCAAATTCAGACGGACACATGGTGTTCCTCCGGGGCAATGACGCCCGACGGGCTCCTGATACAGACCGGTGGCTTCAACGACGGAGATCGAGCTGTCAGGACATTCGTTCCCTGCGATTTCTGCGATTGGACAGAAGACCCAGAGGGGCTGGCCAAGAGGCGATGGTACGCGACGGATCAGATTCTGCCCGATGGGAGAATAATCATCTTTGGCGGGCGGCGCCAGTTTAACTACGAGTTTGTCCCAAAGAACCAAAGCAAATTATTGTTCTACCAGTTCCCATTCCTGCTCGAATCGTTCGATTTGGAGGAGAACAATCTTTATCCGTTTGTCCACCTCGCGCCGGACGGTCATCTGTTCATTTTCGCTAACACAAAATCGATTCTCTTCGACTATGTCAACAACCGCGTGTTGCGGCGTTACCCGGACATGCCAGGCTTCTCTAGGAACTACCCCAACTCTGGCTCCTCTGTTCTCCTCCCGCTGGATCCAGGAGCCGTAGACGCGGAAGTGCTGATCTGCGGCGGCGGGGGAGCTGCGTTTGCGTATTCGGAAGCGAAACAGAGTAATTTTCTCAACGCTTCCAACACATGCGGGCGTCTGAGATTTACCGAGACCGATGATCCCCAGTGGCAGATGGAGAACATGCCTATGCCCAGGGTAATGGGGGACATGCTCCTTCTCCCAACCGGCGACGTGCTCATTATCAATGGAGCTTCTAAGGGCTCCGCCGGTTGGGGCATGGCCCGGGATCCCGTTCTTCAGCCTGTTCTGTACAAGCCTGCATCTAAATCGTTTGAGTTGCTGAAGCCCTCGGTCACCCAGAGGCTCTACCATTCCAGTTGCCATGTGCTCCCAGATGGCCGTGTTCTCGTGGGCGGGAGCAATCCCAACTTCTACTACAACTTTACGGACGTGCTGTATCCAACAGACCTAAGCCTGGAGGCCTTTTCTCCGCCGTATCTTGCAGCTGAGAACGATGCGCTTCGGCCCTTAATCGCGTCCTTGGTGTCTGATGTGATTGGCCATGGCCGTAACTTCACCTTCGATTTTTTCTTGGAAAGATTGGTCGGTGAGGAAAATGAAAGCTTGTCTGTTACAATTCTGGCGCCCTCTTTTACAACTCACAGTTATTCCATGAATCAGAGGCTGGTCAGGCTGCAGATTATTGAGGTTCTGAGATATTTTGGCATCAACTGGTATCAGATCACGGTTACGGCTCCGCCGTATGCAACATTGGCTCCTCCCGGTTATTATCTTCTGTTCGTCGTGCATGCCGGAATTCCCAGCCCTGGGAAATGGGTGAAACTTGTATAATGGTAGGACTGGCTCTAGGTCTTGATGTTTTATCATTTAGTAAGCGACTGTACCTAAAAGTATCGATATCGCATGTGTTAAACTGGGTTCTTATGCAATAATTTTCTACATTTACGGAGCTTGTATTACATAATTCGCATAGGGAGCATGTAAGGTAAAATTTGATATGTTCACTGTATTCAAGGAGCTGGTAAGAAATTAATATCATTCAAAATGAATTTCATGTACTGTGTAAATTAAAGTTCAAATATAAATGTAATTTTTTATATTTTATTATGTAATAATTAAAGAAAACTAAATGTTCTTTACTGAACTTTGTCGTGGACGAATTCGGCTTTTTTCCAAGTTTGTTTTTGCCATTTTCATGTGTATGGTACAAGTTTTCTCAATTACTTTGTGACTGTTTTAAAGAATCTAAATGTGATAGTGATGTTTTGATGTTATAAGCTCTGCTGTAGAATGTACTTTTAATTCAATTTTTATTTAAAATGGGTATTTAGAAAAAGTTATTTTTTAAATAAATTGTTTAGTAAAATAATATACAGTATATTTGTGAGATCAGGATTGATGATGAGGAGTTTGCTTATCTATAAAAATATATAATAAATTAGTTATACTATGTTTTATAATATAATGTTTACATTGAAATTAAATGATATTAAGATTGATTTTTTAAATCTTAAAATTTTAATATACGTTTAGAAAAAAAAGCTAGAAAATATGATTAAGAAAATTGAAACATGACTATGTGAGATATTTTATATTGGTGAAGAATAAACTTATATTTAATTATAATCAACATTTAAGTTAAAAAAAGAAAATCTTAATAATCAATAATTAAATAAAAATGTAAAATCAAATTAGAGTAAGAAATGGGAAAAAGTAACATAAGTTAAAAGAACTATTAGAAGCATTTTATTATTATCAAGTTATTTGTGATAATGGATTTTCATGTATCTATGGATGTTAAGTTTAGATTATTCTCAATTTAAAAACCAACTTAAAATTGAACTTAAATTAAATTTAAACGCAATTTAAACTCAATTTGGCCTCAAGTGGTTTAGGGGTTAAGAGAAAATTAAGATACTATAAAGTGGTCATTAATTATAATTTGGAACTATTTCACGAAAGAAAATTAATATAGCTAAGATTAGAAAGAACTCTCATTAACTCTATAGCTAAAGAGTGTGCTGGTCTATTCCTAAAACTCCAATTAGTGTCTCTTCCAATGCCATACAATACAAAGCTTTATAACTTCCTAACTTGTCAAAACTATATAATAAGCTTGGAAAAATTCTAAACAAACTTTTGAAGCATAAAAACAAGATTTTAAATTAAAGCATATATTATCCAAAGTTGGTCTCATCATCACACCATCATTATCATCAATAAAAATATACAATTTTAAATAATCTTAACACTTTTATAAAGTTTTAAATTTCTTTTTTTTTAACTTAATCATATTAATATCTATTTTATAATTTTACACATAATTTAAATTCAAATTTAAATTATTATATTAATATTACTATTTCTAATATACATTATACAAATTAACTTTTTTCTATATTGTAACATAAATTTATATATAAAATTTAAAAGCTTATTTTGTTTTACAATTTCGAATAATGTGTTACTAATATATAAATTTGTTTTTTGTTTATTTATTTATTTATGAATTTAAGTATAAATATATTATAATATATATATAAACTTTTTTTCATAAAAAAAACATATTTCAATTTTCATTGAAAACTTATAAAAAAAAATATTTCAATTTTCATTGAAAACTTATAACCTGTTGTTAGTTTTTCAAAAAAAAAAAAAATTGTAAAAATTTTAGTTATATCAAATGAAACATGACAAATGTAAGAATATTAAGTTTAGTTTCAATTCATAATTTTTTTTTTCAATTTTTATTGAAAACTTACAAAAACTTATAACTTACGGTTATTTTTTCAAAATTTTTAGTTATATCAAGTAATACAAGAAAAATGTAATCTAATATTAAGTTTAGTTTTAATATATATAAACTTTTTTTCATTAAAAAAAAACATATTTCAATTTTGATTGAAAACTTATAACTTCTTGTTAGTTTTTCAAAAAAATTAATTGTAAAAATTTTAATTATATCAAATGAAACAAAAAAATTGTAATCTAATATTAAATTTAGTTTTAATATATATATACTGCATAATGGGATTTAGATGTAGCCTCTGAGGAACAACCAATTTTGATCCCAATCTTAACTCTTTACTCTACCGGAACTTGAAGTTTCAATGAATATTAACTACCAGCACAATAATATATTTTAAAAAAATAAACCAATTACTTATCCCATAACATTGGTATAGGACTATGATTAAAAAAACATATCTTTAGATATTATTAAAATTTAAGTGAAAAACCTTTAGATATTGGTAAGACATGGGCACACTCTCTCGGTTCGGCCGGAGGTCACGGGTTCGAGCCTTGAGTCCTTTGGGGTTAGGCCTTTTGCTAGGATGGCCGACGGTTTACCATTTCTACCATCCACTAATGTGGGGAAGTATTCCTGGGTTTCCGTGAATCTTTCCATCTGAAAACAAGTGAAAAACCTTTAAATTATTACTCCGTTTAAATATTCATTTATCTATATAACATTGAAATTTTATAAAAATAAAATATTTAAATATAAATATATTTAAGATAGAAATTATTAAATAAAAATAGTATGATGACTTTGATTGAATTATTTAGTTTGTTTTAAAATTGTTTTTCTATGAAGGTCGGTATTGCAATAAAGATTATGAAACTGAGATTTAATGTGGGTGTAAGCAAGGAACTCTAAGAGGAAGTGATTTTCATCCTCAATGTTCATATTCTCATAGAGATGGCAGATCCTTTCCACTCATGGTGTTTTGGCTATATTAATTTTTTTCTTGAACTAGTTAAAACATAGAGATACTTTTGATCTTCTAGAGTAAGGTTGATGACCTCCTTATAATATCTTAATTTTCTTTTAGCCTCTAAATATTTCTCACACCACATTTTCTCTTTAAACTTAGAAGTAACAATATTTTTAATGNTCAACATTTTTCATCGATCTCCTAATGGTTTAACTAGGCCATGGTATCTTTATACCAACCTCGCTTGAGCCTTAGGTGGTTTTGGATGGAATTTAAAGCTAGCTTAGGAAGTCTATGGTCTCCCATGTTATTGATTTTGTACTTGTACAATAAGAGCCTAGTCATAGCTAGGATCTAGGTAGGGGAAAGACCCACTTCTATAAGGAGAATAGTGTAGGGTGTATTGATTTTAATTTTGATATTATATGTTATAAAACGCTTCTGGATTTGCTCAATCTTTCTCCAGAATTCTCTAGAGATGCTGCAACCCCAAAACCTCACACCCATACAAGATAGCATGAGTGACTAAAGTTTCAAAGAAGAGCTTCTTTTTATCCCACATCACAAGGTTTGCTGCTTTACAATTATTTTCAAGACCAAAATAAGCTTTCCACCCTCCATTAATCCTTTTCTCAATGCTATAGTTCTAGTTGAGCTTGTGATGAATATCTATTCCTAGGTATTTGTAAGAAGACACTTCCTCCAAGTTGCTATTGTCATACACAAAATTGACGTAAGTGTCCTTGGATTTAATAATCATAATTTTTTTTTTGCCAATGTTAATAGTCATACCCATGGTAAAGAAAAAAATCTTTAAGAAGTCTTATTTGCTTATCAAGATTAGATGGACACCTTTCTAAAAGAACAATATCATCAACATAGAGAAGAAGGATGATGATTATTCCAGCTAAGATCGTGCCAGCACAACCTATTTCTTCTAAACAACCTTCTAACTTATCAATGTAAATGCCAAATAGGGTAGGGGAGAGGGTGCAACCTTGTTTAACTTCGATATTACACTTAATATCTTTCGACCACCCCTCATTGCTCTTAAACTTGGCGATGGCATTCTTGTATAAACTTATTGCGAGAACTCTCAACTCGAAAAGAGCCTTTAGCTATTCTAATCTATTCCATAGATTATTTTATTTAATAATTTTTATATCTAAGATAGAGATTATGAAATGGAATTATTATTTTCAATTAAATTTTCATAAATTTTTAATATCATATTTTTCATAAATTATAAAAATTAATAAAAACAACAAATAAATATGAATTTTACTTTCGTGATTTGATAGTGTATAGTTTTTTTAAAGAAAATTATATTTATTTCTAGAATAAAACTTTATGTTAAATACTTTGTAAGAATTTTATTTTTTTATTAAGATTATTTTTATATTTGATTTTTTTTAGATGGTTTAAAGTTGTGATGATGTCTAAAAATTTGAGAATTTGATAGGATGACCATTTTCATGCTCAATCTATTTCTATCATCAAAATCTATTTTTATTGTTAAAATTGTCATTAACATATAATTAATTTATGATTTTGCAAAATAAAAATAAAAATATAATTAATTTATGATTTTGCAAAATAAAAATAAAACAAAATTCTCTTGAAAATGGTCAATTTTTAGACAACGTTTAAGGATAATAAAATTTATAAAAAAACAAAATAAATTCTAAGGATTTATTAAAAAATAAAATAAATTATAATGTATTAGTCAATAAAATTTATTTAAAAAATAATTAAATTATAAAGTATTTTTCAAAATGCCATTTATAATATATAAAAACATTGGACACATATAATTATGTGAGAGTGAGAGAGTAAATTTATAATTTGTAGTAATAATTTCAAAACTAAATTTATTTAGTTGGTGTTAAATTTAATGATGATAATGATAATTATATCTAATAAAAGTGTTTTTGGTTTATTTAAAATAATTAAATTAAGCTATCTTGTTGTGGTCAGGAATATGGATATGTTATGCTAGCCAAGTGCCTAATGCAAGAAGCTTTTAATTGACACTCTTCCCTTAACCACAGAAGCTACCACTCAACCAAGTGAGCATTACTAAGAAGCCTTTTGTAATGCTCTTTTAACTTTGAAAATGGGTTTATTTACATTTTACCTTCGAGGAAAAAGATTGGTAATTTTTTTATTTAGAATTATTGTAAATATTTTTATTTTATTAATAACATGTGAATATTTTAGGTACGGAAAGTTCGACATCCTTGTTGTAAATTGAAAAAACTTAGGTTTATGTTAGTATGTACGAAGACAAGTGGCCAAACTTGGAAGCAGATAGAAGAAATAGTTAATAGAAACCAAAAGTCCGAGGAAAATACAACAAAGAGCATGCTCTCAAGGAGCTCAAGGAAAGGAAGGGGAAGAAAAGAAAATCAATCAGAATGAAGCATATTTTTTAGGGAGCACCTTCGAAAGTATTAGGATTTAATAATTTTTACTTCAACAAGTACAACAAAGCTTCTAGTGAGCACCCAAGGGTGGTGTTAGGCTGTGAAGCAAAATTCTAATGAGAACCCTGAGAGGTGTTAGCTTTTGTAGTAACTATCTCTCACCAAAAGGATTGGTGGAACTTGAAAGTTGAGATCATGAATATTACACCTTAGTTCTAGGAAAGGGGGTGGAATTCTTGTAGGTTGAAAGGATTCGAGATTCCTAAGGCCGTGTGAAGTGTGGTAGCTCAATTTCTAGTTCGGGGAGAAGTTATTCAGATATGTTTGATCCTGGAAAGTTTCCTATTTGTTATGAATGTTTTATTATAGTTAAGTTAAGTAATTGTTTATGGATTCATTTACTGATGTAGAGTGTGTTAAGAATGATCTTTAAGGTTTATTGATAGTTAAATACTGTGTTCTGGTTGAAATATGTATAAAAACCTTTTTTGACATTAGCTAGCCTTTAGCGGCCGCATATTCTTGTCATTAAAAGGCTTAAAATAAACATATGTTATATATAGTAGTTGTAAAATGTTCTCCTAAAGAATAGGTTACATACTAAACATAACATTCAAACAATTTTAAATTCATGTTAATTTTTATGTAATATGTAAATTAAAGTGCACAGTTATATTAAACATTTTAGACTATAGCATAGTAGAAATGAGACATGAGACATATATATCATTTAAAATAACTGAGTCATGAGAAAAATATTTCGGGAGAAAGCCCGCATATAAACCCTAGCAACGATAGGGTAAGAGTTAAAGCTAAGGCTTCCACCATAAACCCTACATGTGTAGTAATTGTTTATGGATTTATTTAATGAATAATCTTTAAGGTTTACTGATTGTTAAAGACTATGTTCTGGTTGAAATATGTATAAAAACATGTTTTGACAATAGCTATCCTTTAGAGGCCGCATATTCTTTGTTACACCTGAAACTAGTAGTTATGCTCAATCCCCTTAAGTGGCATGGCCAGGATATATTTTGGAGAACATTTTCCCCAACCTTGGGATGTCTGACACACCTTATCTCTTGACATAGGGATTCATACCTACCAGATGTTGGTAACACCTTTTCCCTCGAGGCAAAGAGCAGAGAGCACCAGTGCTATAAAAAAGGAAAACAGGAGGTTTTAAGAACCTTCTAGACAAAATTCCTAGTGCAGGATGATCCCAACTAATGGGATTAGGTCACACTCCAAATCTTGGCCCCTAGGTATCATGGGCCTACCTTCCTCTTGTCACGTCCGCACCCCTCATATTGACAATGGAGAGGACGTGACTAGGATGCTACTGCTCTCAAACGGGAAATCTAGCCCCATGAACATGATAATAAAAATGCATTGAATTTAAATTATACACAGATACATAACAAATGTAACTATACAGCAGAAGCAAAGTCATCCATTCAAGAATTCAACATGTTCATAATTCATAAATCAAGCAAATACAGTTGCAGAGGTAAAAACACAAGAAAAATAAAAGGGAATACTTATCTTGTAATTGAGTTGGCCCACAACTAGCTTTGTCTTTACAACGTTTCACCAAACCATAGGCCAGTGTGCTTATCAATCTCTCAGCATCACTGCCACCCCCGATCTAGGCATGATTTCCATGAGGAACTAGGGAGTAATAGGATTATAGACAACAAGACCATACACCCATAGTTGGGTTTCACAGACTGTCCAGCTAAGCCAATAAACAACTAGGTTTCATTGGCTATTAAGGAAACAAGCTAATAACATGGGGGCTCCTTGGACTTACTTAGCCAAGACAAACTTCACATCAAACACACAGTCAACCAATTAACATATGGTTCCTTATACTTACTCAACCAAGACAACCTGCTAATCAAACATAGACAACCATCTAACAGATGGGTTCCTTGGACTTACTCAGCCAAGTCAATGCAAGGATGCACTTCACAACCAATCAAAACTGTTGGGTTTGGACAAAATGTTCCTGGGCAACCCATAACGGAATGGATGAGGGGAAAACAACCCTGCATGAGCAAATACAATTTCAGGAAACATCCTTTGGCTTCACAGAGTTAAAAATGACATCATCAAACCCCCATTTGTGGATCTAAATTTAGAAAAATGTATATGGCATTACGGGAGAAAAAAAGACCTCGCCAAACCCACAAATTGCGAATCTCTTCTGACCATTCACACAACAATAACAAAACTAATCTCCCAGTTTGGAGAAAGTGAGGAAACGACAAAAGACGTGAGTGAATCTCCTTGCTTGCTCACAAGGGAAAAAACAACCTCTTCCAAACCCCAAAACCGTGGTCCCCTTCTTCCCATTCACCCAGTAACATAGAAAACGAATTATGGGTATGGAGAAATGAAGAAACAGTAGGAAATCACGAGGGAGAAATCTTGACAAGATTTAGTTGCGTGAGAGAGCCCCCAACGTGAATGAGAATGGGTGAGGAATGAAAGATGTGAGTGACTAATGGCTTGGGAATGAATTTCCAAGCATTTACTTGTCCCACAAGTCAAAAACACATTTTTTCCAAAATGGGTGGTCTTCCCAATTCGAATTTGACCTCCATACCTTTCCCATCCCAAGGAAGTAACTTCCTCAACCAACTTCTAGATGACTGGGCACAAAAGAGAAAATGGGTAGTTGCCAACTTTATGGTTTTTTCCTTTGACATTGGCTTTAACCTATTGGCTCAAGGGTTTGATTATTCCGCCTCCCTATTCCTTGTGAAATCATTCCCCCATCTCTTTAACATTGTTGTGCATAGCTAGCTATGGTATTTTTATTAAATTGCATTTTTACATGATGTCTCAAACCATATTGTTCCTCGCTAGCACATAAATCATTGGCATAGATTTAAATTGCCGAAACATAAAACAACAAATCCATGGTGGGGCCTTTTCCTTGAGCTCCACACCACAATTTATTAACGCTATTTACATCATATCCAATTCAATACCATGGGGTCAAAACTAGGGTGTTACACCTCCCGAAAGATCTCAACTCCTTTGGGTTTCCCTTGGACTATTTATACAAGATTCCTCTCATGAGTGGGAGGAGGGAAGAATACGAAGAGAGCATATTCATGCTGCTGGAATCATAGCTGGTGTAGGAGGCAAGAGAGTGTCATTGTGAGTGAGGCTTGTAAAGCTTGTAGAGTGTGTGCAAGAGTGATGTTGAAAGTATTGTGAGATTGAGGCTTCAAATTCAAGGCTTTAGTTGTAGCTTCTTACTCTATATATTATCAATATAAACATGTTCTCCTTTTCCATAAACTATTTGTGTTAATATCAGTTGTTTATTACTTTTTTCCTAGACTATTAGTATAGATATTTGGATTGTCTTGTTGCTTTCACCATTTTGTCTTGTTTTTCATGATCTTTATAGGTACATTTGATCACAAAGGATCTGTAAGGAAAGGTCAACCTCCATCACTGAGGTAATGAAATATTAACATTCAAGTAGTTCAGTTATCTAGGAGAAGGATACACCATTGTGGTGTTTTTCTCTAGATTTTTCTCATGCAACCTAGGGGAACAAATTGTGTCCACACTGATTTAAAAATTCTCGATAAACAAAATTGGTGACCATACTGGGGAATCCAACTAATCAGATATGTGAATTTTGATGTTGCTTTTGATTACAAGATTATAATTTTTTTTTTTCTCATTGAAAGATCTAAGGTGAGTAATCCACCTTACTTCACCCTCATTTTCCTTTTGTGGTTTCTGTTTTTACTTACAATAATTCCACTTTTATTCATATTGGGTTATCCTGAAGGTTAATTGGCTACTATGCTCTCTAGATCTCTCGACGCATCTGGGTGTGATTGATATAGCATCGAACTCTTGTTGACATGTGTTGTCCACTGTCAACTAGTCCCATCAACGCCTTCTTCTTAGAGTCAGAAAGCACCATTGATGCCTTCTACATAGAGGAATAGTGCGTCGATCACTGTATGATGCCCTGGTTCTACCCTATAGGGTGTACCAAATTAGGCTTTCTCCAGCTCTAGAGCTCTTTCTTTCAAAAACATTTTCTTCTTTTGGGTTTGGTCAATTTTCTCTCCTGCTCATTGATATGCATTGCTATGTGTTTTCAGCGTGGATGTACTTTTTAATGTTAGTCAACTTATATATTAAGAAGTTGTCTTAGTAAAATATTCTAAATTGAATAAGTTTTGTGTGAAACTCATATTTTGGGTGTATGGTTTGTATGACTAGTCCTTTAGGAGTTTTTTACAGATCTATGAAAAGAAAAACTAGTATGGCTTCTCTACTTTTGTAGTGTGAGTTTTTGCATTTCTTTATTTGAAATCGTATAAAAAAAATGGATTGATTGCTTTTTGGTTTGGTTAAATAATTAGAAATATTTTCTTTTTTGAAGATTGATTAGAGAAAATAGAAATTTTTGCATTATGAATCCCTTTCCTTTTGCAGTAGAAGAGATTTTAATCATAGCTTTTGAGTTTTGCTTTTCTGAAATTACTTGAAGTTTAAAAAAATGATTTATTTGGATCACATGGTTGTCTTTTCGTTTTTTGAAAAAGAACATATCCGTTACTCTAGATAGAGTTCATTGAAAGGAAAATTGCATGGGAATTTAGATGATTCAAATCTTGCAATTTACTTCACATTCCACAAACATTCATTAACCGTTAAGATAAAATTGCATGGGTGATTGGTAATTTGAGTGATAGGTTAGAGGATGTCTTTTGACATCTATAAACATAGGAGTTGTCATTTATTTGACTACAATGCATCTCGAGGATCACCCAGTTCTTCCACGTACCAATAGGTATATTAAACGGCTTTTCACGTACCTTCGCGGTACATTGAAAAGTTCTTCACATACTCCATAGTATATCAGAAGGCCCATTTCTAATGGTTGTGCATCAGATAGCACTAACATGTACTTGAGCTACCATGTACCTTGTGTATATAGGGAGACCATATAGCCACTGATACCAACTGAGAAAATCCTTTTACCCGTCTTGTTAGAGAAATACACCAAGAACAACACTTGGGGAGCTACTTTTCTTGTTTCATCCAGGCAGTCGGGTATTCAGGAAAGGGTATGGTACCAATTCTCCTTGTTTTGTTTTGCAGTTGGAACCTGCAGTATATCATGAGTTGCGACAACTTGAAAATCCTAGTGAGGTTCCAGATTTATGAACCCCTCTTAACACTGAATTTTTGTTGTAATCTTAGCTTGCATAGGATTGTTTCTGTAAAAGTGTATAGTGATCATTCTTGTTGAACTGCCTGTGAGGAGATCTCATGGATTTCAGGGTCTACCGCTTGAGTTTCCTCCTTCCATGGAAGAAAGACAAGGGGTGACCTTGGACCAACCTTCCCCTAGTAATCCTTCTATGGAAGGTGTTCCTATTGTTGAATCAGGAGAAGAGTATTCTTGTACAGAGAATCCACCTACCTCTACCTCGGTATTGGTACAATTACCTACTTCACATGATTCAACTTTTCATTTCTCTACGGAAGGTCATTCTAGTGCATAGGATTGGGTGTTTTCTCCACCCTGAGATGACCCAGTGGCATTGGAATTTTGTAATAACCCAAAAATTCATAAAAAAAAATAGAATTTTTCATGTAACATAAAATGTCAAGTTTGTCATTGCCAATGAACCATTAACTGTCGGCAGATACTCAAACAATTATGAACAAAAAAGGGTATTTCTTTTCTTTGGATCTGTATAAAATATTATTTTATCTTAAAGTACTATGTTAGGAATGTTAAACACAACAGTTTATGTTTTATAGAAGGTGAGAAAAGAATACTATATCTTAATCCGATGCTAAGTGTGTTATTATCCTCTTTTGTCAAGTAGGAAAGAATCTTAGATGAGATCAGGGCTTACTTAGATTACATCTAATGCAGTGGAATGATGGCTCTTTTACGGGTTCTAAACAAGTAAGTAGTTTGTTCTAGTAAAAATTCTAGATCAAGAATGATGCTCCACTAGCATAGGATAAAATACTAGTAAATAAAATGTTTGTTTGTAGCTTGACCCTGTAAGAGGTAATGTTGGTATTGCTAATGTTATCAAACTATATAAAGATGGTAAAACAAAACTGTGAAAGGATGGTTTATGTGCAGTTAATTTTACCACCAAAATGGGATTTAATTAATTCTTCCTTCTGGTATTTTTAAACTATACGCTTATATGTTTCAATTTGAAAGCGTTTTAAGAACAATTCTACTTCTGTCCATAAGAACATAAGACCCTAACCTTTTTATAAAAAGGAAGATATGTTGCACATATTTGTAACCCCAACTACATAATGTTATGTAGAGATTGGTCTATGGTATTGTTCTTAACTATAGATTTCCTTTAAATCTTTAAAACTCTCCGTTAGTAAACTTTCTAACCATGTATTCCTACCTATTTCTCTAGTATATAACCTATATTTACATGAACTTTCAATTACAATGGTTATATATTAAAATTCTTAAAAGTATAATTATCATAGTAGGTGTTAGAGGAAAAACCTTGTAATTGCTTGTGCTATAGTTAATTTTTTCATAAAAACTCTATAGTAAAAGAAATCACTTTCCAAATCCAAGGTTTAAGTGAGGTACTTCTAAGGAGGATTAATTTACCCCTATCTAAGATGTCTTACTTCTATATAAGTGTAAACATTATTAATACTATGAAAATCATAGCTAGAATATTATTATTCCAACTTCTCTAGTAGTAAGAGCAAGTTTAAAACTGTTTTCATTATCCTATGGTTAAAACTAGGAAATTGAAAACATGGAAAATAAAACTATTATTACTGTGCACTAATGATAAGGTTTTGACTTTACATGTCCAATGATTTGTACAGATTAGAATCGAGATTTTGACTATAGTTCAAAACCCATGATTGCGAAAATATTTAGGCGACATGTGGTTGATGATTGAGGAGTTAGGTTTGTTGACTTTGTTAAAAATTAAAACTTGTCCAAACCCTAACATTGCATTGTATTGGTTTTCTTTGGTTGATGGGTGGTCGAGCTGGGAGCTCGTGGCCACCATGGTCACTGTTGAACCTCCAAAGAGATATGCACACAGACCTTGATACCCTCGTGAGATTGCATAGAGTAGATAACTTGTTGTTGTTCAGAGGTATTGTTGACTGTCAGTGAGGTGTTGAGAGTTGGGACTGGTTTCGCTGTCATCTTAAATGACTGTGGGGGGGTTTGCTTACTGTGCACAATGTGTGAAAGAATTCCTGAAGGAAAGAGTTGAAGCTGGTTTTATTTGCTTGCTTCCTCCTCATAGTTTTAATATTACCATATCGTGGCTTGGGGTTTTCTCTTGACCACTTCAACAGTAAAAGAAATTCTTCGGCGAGGCTCCAACTAGTTCACGGTGCTCCTGAATGAGACTAAGGTAAAAAAAATACGATCTGTTTTTACTTGTTTAAATGAGTATACAATTAAATTTAAATTTTGATGGAGCCATGTATTAACCTCTCTCTTATTTTGGTTTTTGTTTGCACAGGTTCTTCTTGGTGGCTTGAAGTACTATAAGCTTCATCAAAAAAACTTTCCAGGAGGCTTCAAACCAGTAAGCCTTGGTTTCACCTAGGGTTTTCTCCTGCACAAGATGTATGGTGGATTTTTAAGGCACTACAGTGTTTTGTGGATTGCTGGTTCGGCCATGTCTTTAGTGGTTCTGATTATTCTTTTTAATTTTAGTTTTTAAAACCCTAGTGGATATTTGTAAAGTGGAACTCGGCCTCTCTCAGCTGAGATTTGAGGAAGTGTTTTCGGGATTTTCAACCATAATGAACTTATAAGAAAAATAAATTTTGTAAACTTGCTTCAAGCCATGACTCATTAGAGAAATTTTGAGTTCTAAAATGGGCATCCTAAGGAAAATAATAAAATAATATTTATTAATTTTAGAGGAAAAAAGAAAAAAACTACTTTTTTTGTGTTCGTATTTTTGACATATTTCCCTATGTTTGTACTCAAATTTCGATCGGGAGACCTTGTTGGATGCAGAATTTGATTCTGCATCCAATGAGTACCCACACTAGATACTTTTGACGGACCCCTTTACCCAAAAAAATAAGAAATACCTGAAAAAACATGATGATGACAGAATTTGATTCTGCATCCAACGAGTACCCACACTGAATACTTTTGACGGACCCCTCTACCCCAAAAACAAGAAAGACCTGAAAAAACATGATGATGATGTCATCATCACGTTTTTTCTGGTATTTCTTTTTTTTGGGGTAGAGGGGTCTGTCAAAAGTATCCGGTGTGGGTACTAGTTAGATGCAAAATCAAATTCCGCATCCAACAAGGTCACTCGATCGAAATTTGAGTACAAACACAGGGAGATATGTCGAAAATACGAACAAACAAGTAGTTTTTTTTATGACAAATATATCGATTCAATCATTATGGTTGACTCATTTTATTGGAATTCTATTGGTTCTTGAATTCGAACTCACTAGAACTTATTGTTGGCACGTTTTCTTATAAGGCCCATTTTAGACCCCAAATTTTCTCTGATGTTTACTGTCAGGCCAAAGAGTTGTTAAAATATGGATTTATAAGGGTTTTTAAGAGAAGATTTTATGGCCATGCATAAAGCAACTCTCGATTTGGGAAGGGCTCTCGCAGCCGTGAACATATAGATTTTTTTAATTAAATTTTGTGAGTTTTGTAACACTTGAGAAATAGTTTTTGAAACATGCTTTTAATCCTTGACAGTTAAATGAAAAAGGCCGCAGGTGTAAAAATTGTGTTTTACAGCTTACAACTGAAATTTATAGTATCGTTGTTGGTTTATAATTATGTACTAGTTGTGTATTAGTTATTCTTATTGTAATTCAATTTTTTAATGTTTAGGGTTAATTTGATCAGTAAGAAATATTGTTTAAAATTAAAAGATTTTCAAATGATAATCTTTGGTTGTGGATTATTTGATAGCAAATAAAAATAATAATACTATATTTTTATTGGAAAATAGAACTGAATTTGGATATTGTAAAGAATTTTCCTGGAATATTCTTTGCTAGGTTTTAGTATTTGTAAATTTGAATTTTACACTAGTGTAATAGTACATATCTCTTGTAAACCCTAATTATTTCTAATGGTTTACATCATTAGTACTTTTGTTTTCAGTAAACCTGGTTATAAATTTTCATGAATGACTAACTAGGTAATTAGATAGCCTAAAACATTGTTTACTAAGTTAAACCTAATTTAAATATTTTATTGTTCCTATATTACTTGTTAGGTCTGCTTACTAGATTTATAATTTATAGCTTTACTAGTTTTTACTGAGTAAAATATTTTACTTAATAGTATATATTATCTTAAATTTATTCTCTTATCTTTAATTAGTTAATCTAAATAGTTTAAGTTGATATTACAAATGCAGCTTTGTTCTTTAAATAATTACATAGATCATGTAGAAAGTAATCATTTGCATATGCATTTAAATTTTACTAAATCTACTTATCTGAAATAAATATACCTACTATACTAGAGTACTGCCTTGCAAAAGGTGTGGAAAAATACAGTTTAGTTAATTTTTCTATCTATCAGATAACTCATAAAATTTTCACTGGTTTATCCTAATCTAACTAGTTACTAACTTTCACAGTATGAATAACTTTTCTTTCTTTACTAACTTTCATAGTATAAAAAATTGTTCTTTCTTTATCCTTAAGAGCAACACAATAACAATATACTAATCATGAGAAACTCTTAAAATTTTTCGAAGCAGTAAATAAAATAATAACTGAACTTAAACAAGTAGAACCTGTCAAATAGATGAGGTGACAATAGCCTAAGGAGGTTTTTCCTCCCAACCAATTCTTGGAGAAGAGATGAACAGTAGTTCTCAGGACCCCTGAGCCTATCTCCTGGTCCTCCTGGTAGAGTACTGGGTGAGGGATGTAGTATTGAGATCCTCTGTAACTCCACTAAGTGTTCAACAGTAACTTAGTCCCCCTTACAATAGTAAGAACTTCAGCTTAGAATAACTGCACAAGTTCAATCTTCAGCACTTATCCCCTCAAACTTACTCATTAGAGGAAATTTCAATTTAAAATGGGCCTTCCAAATATAATACAAATTCCATGTCATCATCTATTAGTCAATCAAAATTCTTTAAAATTCAAGCAGGGAGCACCTCTTAAACAATTTTTTAATATAAATTTGGCGATAGGTATCATAAAAAAAACTACCTTTGTGTTCGTATTTTCAACATATCTCCCTGTGTTTTTACTCAAATTTCGATCAGGAGAGCTCGTTGGATGTGGAATTAAATCTTGCATCCAACGAGTACCTAATCAATATACTTTTTATGGGCCCCTCTACCCCAAAAACAAGAAATACCTGAAAAAAACGTGATGATGACATCATCATCATGTTTTTTCAAGTATTTCTTGTTTTTGGGGTAGCGGGGCCTATCAAAAGTATGCTGAGTGGGTACTCGTTAGATGTGGAATTTAATTCTGCATCCAATGAGCTCTCCCGATCAAAATTTTAGTAAAAAAATAGGGAGATATGTCGAAAATACGAACAAAAAAGTAGTTTTTTCTTTTCTTCCTCCAAAATTAATAAATATTATTTTATTATTTTAACTATTATTTTATTATATTTCCTTAGGAGGCCCATTTTGAGTTGAAATTTCCTCTAATTTCAGCTATTCCCCTCCATGAATTCACATTTGCACTTCATTCTATTTGGGTACACAAGGTACTCCCAAAAGACCGAACACCTTCAACAACCACTTCACACAAATAGATCACAGATCAAAACATCAATGTTTGTCACGTGGTTAAAAACCTCGAGAGGGAAACAGTCCATGGCCCCATCCAAATAGCTACTTGGAGCAATTTATTATGCAAAAGAAAGAAAGTTACATGAGCTTCTCATAATCGATCAACTAGCTAAGGACGCTCCATGCTCTTTAAATAGAGATCATGGACCAATCGGGTGTTAAGCCACAGATCAATGGTAGGTATGATCTAAGAGAAGTTGAATCATCGGATCACTCTATGTCTAGAACATATCTTTAGTGTTGGATTATAATATTTACAAATGCATACTAATGCATACTAAAGAAACACACTTTTACCTAATGGATATATTACACAAGTTGATCTTAACTAACTCCTAAGTGTATAAATATCCTAACATCTGCCCTTAAGAACAACTTGGGATAGGATTGAAGGATTTACAAAAGTGACACTATTAGGAGAAGGAAGGAGGCATTAGAGCCTATCCCCCCTTAAGGACACATTCATGAACTCCTAACATAGACCAAAGTTTAGAAAACATCACTTCTGTAGGAGACTTGGTGAAGATGTCTGCAACTTGATCATTTGTAGGGAAATAGAGAACTTCAATAACACAATCACGAACAAGATTTCTGATGAAGTGCATGTGTAGCTCAATGTGTTTGCTGCACTGATGTAGAACTGGATCTTTGGCAATATTGATGGCATTTTGATTGTTGCACCAAAGTGGAGTAAGTTGCTGCTGCTCGAATCCAAACTCTAAAAGGATTTGTCGAAGCCATAAAGATTCTTGACTAGCATTAACTGTGGCTCGATATTCTGCTTCTGCTGAAGAAAGAGCAAGATCTTGTTGTTTCTTACAATCCCATATGATAGGTCTAGATCCCAGACTGAAAACATAACTTGCAGTAGAATTTTGATCATCAGGATCACCGGCCCAATCTAAATCAGTGAAACCAACCAACAAAGGTTTCCCCCCTGTACTGTAATGAATCCCAAACTGAATTGTACCTCGAATATATCAAAGTATTATTTTTTCTGCTTTTGAGTGAATTTCATGAGGAGTTTGCATATAATGGAAAACATGACCAATGGAAAAGGAAAGGTTAGGACGTGAATGAGTCAAGTATAAAAGACTACCAATAAGCTGACGATACAAGGTGGCATCTACTTTAGGGGAAGTACAAGTGGCAGAAAGTTTGACTCCAAACTGCAAGGGAGAAGGGGCTGGTTTACAATATTCCATGTGGAAGCGATGAAGAAGGTCACAAGCATACTTAGACTGGGAAAGAAAGATTCCTTGTTTGGTTTGCAAGACTTGGATACCAAGAAAATAATGCAAATGTCCTAAGTCTGACATTTCAAAATTTTGCTTAAGATTGGATTTCACATGGTTTATAAGTTTAGGGTCACTACTAATAAAGATAATATCATCAACATAAAGAACAAGTATGATGAGATGGTTTCCTACTTTCATGGTATAGACATTGGGTTTAGAATGGCATCTAGAAAAACCAGTGTCAAGGAGAAAGCTATCAATTTTGGCATACCACGCTCTAAGGGCTTGCTTAAGGCCATATAAGGATTTCTTAAGGAGACAGACAAGGATAGATTTATCCTAAACATATCCAAGACATTGTTCCATGTAAATTTCCTCCTATAAATCACCATGTAAAAAGGTAGACTTGAAATCCATTTGATGGACTTCCCAATTATGTAAGGCTACAAGGGAAAGAACAAGGTGGATGGAATTCATTTTTGCAATAGGAGAAAAGGTTTCATTGTAGTCAATCCCTTCAACTTGGGAAAAACCTTTGGAAACTAACCTTACCTTAAGTCTTTCAACACTTCCATTTGATGCATACTTAGTTCTGTAGACCCATTTACATCTGACAAGTTTTCTTCCTTTTGGAAGAGGAACAAGATCCCAAGTATTGTTTGCCATTAAGGAACGATATTCTTCATCCATTGTGGCATCCCAATCTGGATTTCCTAAAGATTCTGTAAAAAAATTTGGATCATGATTCTCAAAAACTTGGGCCAAAAGAGAAGAGGATCGCTGAAACTAAGAACGTGTTCGACGTTGATCTCTAAGATCACCGGCAAGATCACCAGCTGCTTCACATGTTGAATGGACCCATCGAGGAAGCATTGGTGTTGGTGTAATTGGAGGAACATGAGCAGGCGGAGGTGTATTTTCATCCTCACTGTCATCATCAAAAATAGGGGTTTGAAACCTGTCAAGGAAGTTGGAAGAAGAAGAAGAAGAAGGCACAATCGCCAAATCAGGCTTGCAAGCCAAGAGATTTTCATCAAATTTAACATCCCTTCTAATGATTATATCATGAGAATGTGGCTGAAGAAGTCTATAACTTTTTACATCTTCTGAATATCCAACAAATATGCACTTTTCACTTTTAGGCTGCAATGCTTTTCATTTTTCATCCAAAATGTGAGCCCATGCTTCACAACCAAACACACGAAAGTGACTTACAACTTGTTTAATTTTACTCCGTGCTTCTTCTAGTGTTATATCTTGTAAAACTTTAGTGGGTGTGTGATTAACTATGTAATTTGCACAATTTATGGACTTAGCCCAACATTGAAGACTTAGTCCCTTAGATTGGATCATACAATTATCCATTTCTTTTAAAGAGTAGTTCTTCCATTCATCTACACCATTTTGTTGTGGTGTATATGGAACAATGTGTTGTTTTTGGATTCCTTGTTCTATGCAGAAAGTAGTGAACTTCTTGTTAACATATTCTCCTCCATTGTAAGATCTTAACTTAATAATTTGATGACTAGATTGTTTTTCAACAAGGGCCTTGTAGGCCAAGAACATGTTAAATACTTTTCTCTTAAGTTTTAGGAAGTAAACCCAAGTGTATCTGGAGTAGTCATCAATGAAAGTTAAGAAATATTTGAAACTAGAAAAGGAAGCAGATGGAAGCGAGCCACACAAGTCAGTATGCACAAGCTCCAAGGGAACCGAGGCGTGCCAAGAGAAACGTTTTTCAAAACTATCCCGATAATGTTTTTCGAGTACACAACCGGAACAAAAACCATCCTTGCAAGACACCATCGAAAGACCAGTCACCATATTGTCTTTACATAGTTGTTGCAGTGAGCGATAATTTAAGTGACCAAATTGCTCATTCCAAAGTTTGCTCAAGTTATCACTATGAGGAACAAAAACTGAAGAAAAAGGTGATGACACAAAGTTGTTAAATTTGTACAACCTGGTAATATCATCAACAGTTCCAGTAGCGAGGACATTTTGAGGATTTTTAAAATCCTTGATTACAACTTGGTGAGGGGTAAACGTCAAAGTTTTACCTTCACCCGAATGAGTAATTTGATAGATTGATAGCAAATTGCAGGAAATTTTTGGAACACATAGTACATCACTAAAATGACCATTTTCTACTGGAACTGTTCCAGATCTTACAACACTTAGAGATCTATCATCACCAACAAATATTTGCTTGGTGTTACTTTCATGCATAGTAGAAAAGATGGCTTGATCCTTAGCCATATGATAAGATGCTCCAGAATCAATGAGCCATTCATTTGAAGTAGAAGAAGAAGATGTAGTATAAGAGTAACCAGAAGCACAAAGTGCATGTCCATGAGAGGTAGATTATGAATACGAATCTAGGCTGATGTGGTGCTTCTTCATTTCTTCTTCCAAGGATATCATCTTCTTGAAACACTTAGATTCATCATGATTATCTTTCCCATAAAAATTGCAATAACGCTCAGTCTTATTTCCTTTTGGCTTGGATCCTTTGTCATTTTTTAAATAAGGAGATGACTGAGAGGGTTTGGGACCCTTGTTGTTTGGCTTATTATTTCCAAAATTCTATTTCTTGGGAGGCTTGGACTTTTCTTTCTGTTGGGACAATAAGGCTTTCCTAGATGTATCTGCATTGTTAATTAGTCCAAGATGAATGAACTTATCTTGTTCTCTAATTAAGGAATCACAAAAGGATTCAATACTAGGCTCTTGATAGCTAGCTGCAGTCCCCTACTTTGTAGAACATTCTCCATATGAGATTTCCATGAGAAATAGTTAGAACTTGTAAGTATAATATCACAAGGGGTGGACACACTATAAAATAATGACTTAAAGAACAGAAAGTAACTATCTAGATGCAAAGAGCTCAAAAAAATATGCGGTTTAAAAAAAACGACACTGAAAACTAATTCTGGATGATGAAGTTATGCTTGATCGAAGAAAATGTTGAAAATGTCCCCAATAGTGACGTGGCAGATTTTGACTTGACCAACTAAAAAAAAGAACCCCCCTCTTCCCAAAATCAACTTTTGACAATCACTTTACAATAAAGTTGCTTTTAAGTGAATCACTTTTGTAGAATAAGTGATGTTCACTTTTACAATAATGTTACTTTAAATAGTGCAGCAATAAATTAAAAGACTTAAGTGACTCACTTTTTATTTTATTTTATTTAAGTGAGATGCACTTTTACAATAACATAACTTGAAAATAGAAATTGCATCCACTAAAAAGTAGCTTAATAAGACTTGAACTCAAGACCTATTAAGGAATAAAGCAACTTTGGACCAAGTGAGCTAAGTTTAAAAGGTACGTAAAAGAATGGAAAGATGAAGGGTTTTTTTTTCTCTTCTCTCTCGTTCTTCGTGCTTGCCTTTTTTCCTTGCAAATCACAAAAAAAAATGAAAAACAAAAACAATTTTTTTTTTTCCACATAATGGGTTTAGATATTGGTTAGCTTACTCGGAAAGTCTACATTTTCAAGTTTTCTCACTGTTTCTGATTTGTCGTGATTGCACAAGGTGCACGACAAAGAGCATACATAGCCGAAAAGACAAGAAAAAAAAACTTTCCCTTTCTGTTTCTGATCCGCCGCGATCGCGCAAGGTGCACGGCAAAGAGCATACGCAACCAGGGAAGGAAGTAGTCCAAGAATAAAATAGTAAAGATCTAATAATAAAACTGATAAATTATGAGAGATTTAAAAAAAATAAAAATAAAACAAATCCGTCACCGTAACATTATACCTTCATATTTGCCGAAATGGTTGTTTCTAGAACAACCGGAAACATTTTTCGATGAAACGAAAACCATTTCCCAATAGAAATGGTGCTCCAGATGCAATGGAACAGATCCCATAGGCCACAAATGTATGGAAAATATAGAACCAGAAACCCTTTCAAAGTTTCAGCAACACCGATTCTAGATCTTGATCAACACCAAAAGCGACTCTTCATAAACGCTCTGATACCATGTTTGGGTACACAGGATACTCTCAAAAGACCGAACACCTTAAGAAATTGCTTCACACAAATAGATCACATATCAACACACTGATGTTTGTCGTGTGGTTAAAACCCTCGAGAGGGAAACAGTGCACGGCCCCAGCCAAATAGCTACTTGGAGCAACTTATTATTCAAAAGAAACAAAGTTACATGAGATTCTCATAATCAATCAACTAGCCAAGGACCCTCCATGCTCTTTAAATAGAGATCATGGATCGATAGGTATGATCTAAGAGAAGTTGAACCATCGGATCACTCTATGTCTAGAACATATCGTAACCATCGGATTAAAATATTTACAAATGCATACTAATGCATACTAAAGAAACACACTTTTACCTAATGGATATATTACACAAGTTGATCTTAACTAACTCCTAAGTGTCTAAATATCTTAACACATTCTCTCAGAATGATCACAAATCCAGAATGAGCAGCCTCAACTGTCTTCAATGGAAATTTTTATTAGCATGCCTAGGTCTTTTGGGTCAGTTTTTAATTAATGAGCCACTTGCTACTGTTCCACTTTCTTGGGGAATATTGACCACAAATATAGGGAAGTTTCCATCTGCAACAGCTAGAAGTACTTTGAGGATGCTGCCACTTGTCAATATGCTCTCAACCCAGTCTCCTCCACCAAGTATCCAGTAAACACTCATTTAACAGCTTCCCTAAGCTGTTGTCTCATCTTTTATTTATTTAATAATAAAATATTATGCAATACATTAAATTATCCTTGACCCCACTTAGTCATTAATTACAAAATTTAACATAATCTTCCTCAATAACATAAAATTGTTTTGTAAATTAGGGCATGTGACAAATTTGGTCCAACTTCTCCTTTTTGGGAGACTTCCTTCGGACAAACTATTTCCAAAAATGACACCACTACTTTAACTTATGTTACACCCCACCTAGTTCAAGGTTGTTGTTATCTAACGATGTGTATTTTAGACTGATCCATGAGATGGTGTCCAATTTATGGATAAGGGGATAAATCATAAGAAGGAGAAGTGTTTCTCCTTTTCCAAGTTGTTTGGAAAGAGCCACTCCCGAATACCACCATGCCCTTTTTTGGTCTTATGCTACCATCCTATCTGGAATACTGCTTCAAAGTGTGGTTTCCTATGATCTTTTCCAACCTTCTATCCATGCCCTATCATCTCAAACTCTCTCTTTTATCCCTATTTATTTTTTTAATCCTGTCACCAGGGGGAAATCCCCAAGATCAGCTGTCACCATGACCATGAGAACTAGTTCAAATAATGGGCAGAGTGATGATTTAGGGAAGCCCATGGTTGGACCACCTTCCACCAATGCAAACAAAATAGTTCCTTCCTCCACAACGGGACAAACTATGTCCAATGAAACCACATGGGGATACCTTCTCCCAAGAAATCAATAGGAAATGATCACCCAAAACTATCAACCCATTTCCTTGGGAAATTTTTTTCCCATCATCCCTTATCCTGGTAACCCTAATGACCCATGGGGATAACCTAATTGGTCTAATATCCCTACTTATGGAAGTTCATTTGCAAATATGTATGGAGATCCATCTAGAGTTCCCCTATTTGGAAGTCTACTTGGATGTCCCCCATTTGGGGGTCCACCCGGAGGTCCTCCATATGGAGGACCACCATTTGGAGGTCCTCTATATGGAGGACCATCGTCTGGAGGTCCAGCACCTAGATTTCTACCACCTGGAGGTCCACCACCTGGAGGTTCGCCACCTAGAGCTATGCCACATGGAGGTCCACCACCTGGGGGACCATCAGGTGGCACATTTGGAAACCAACCTCAACTTAACCCACATGTTATTGGAGGATCATCGACTCTTGTTTATCAATCCGCTTATGAACCTACTGTTATTCAAATGCCTTATCAATATTACTAGTATCCGCAACTGAATCAACATCTACCCTTTCTGGATACACTTGACATGCCAGTTTTTTCATGTTTGATCAATGATCCTATTCATCATGATACTTCCTGGCCTACTAATCCAGTGAAATTTCCTTTAGATATACCTAAGTTTGACGACAAAGCTATTGAGGACCCCATGAACGATGTAATGACTTATCATTTATGGTGTTTGTCCAACTCTCTAATGGATGGTTCGATCTGTTTGGAGATTGTTTCAAAGGACTTTAATTGGAACTACCGCCAAGTGGTATATAGAATCACCCCATCACTCTTTTTGGGATTTTAACACCTTAGCTATGGATTTTTAACACACTTTCAATTCCCAATCCGGTACGAAATGGGTACGGATCTTTTAACTTCCCTCTGTCAGACCACTTCCACCCATATATCTTATCATATACATGAGTGGAGATGATGACATAGATTGAATAAATCACCTATTCCTAACTAATTACTTGCAGATTGGTTTGTTAAGTATTTGCGTTTGCCCATTGCTCAGGATATTTCCGTGGAAGGTGTCCTAAATTAAGAAGAATCCCTTAGCCAAGCTTAGTACCTAGAATTGGTTTATTCCCAATCAGGAACTCTTTATGATTTTATCCCGCATGATCCCCATCCTACTTTGGACCCCTCAATACCTTCAACAAATTCACCCGCTGATGGTGTTCTTGGTTCTATTTAGAAACAACCAGTAGCTAAATCCTTGAAAAACAAAAAACCAACCTACTGTACAAGCTTCCACAAGTCCCAAAACCACCCCTCCTCATGTTTCCTCTACTGAAGTAAATTCCATTCAATTCTCAAAATCTTCAGGAACAAAGAAGAAGGGAAAGCATAAATAAATAAAAAATCTAAAAAACAACAAGAAAGTAATTAAACACAAAACCAAGATGTCGAATCCAATAATAAGAGAAAGGTAAAGTTTCCTTACCTCATATGTGGATGCGACCACTTCACCAAAGAATGTCCTCAGCGTGAAGAGGTCAGTAAGTTCTTAAAAAATTCTCCCACCCCAGTAGTCTTGATTGATCCTTTCCCTACCTAGAAAGAGTTTATCAACCATCAATCTTTGCACGAGTCTTCCTCGCCCTCTATAGATGAGGTTAAAATGATGTCTAGTTAAACAATTAATATTACTACTAGATCCCAGACCTATAAACCACCTCTAGAAAATAAATATGATAACATTCCATACAATAATCCTATAGTTTCCATCGCCCCTCCTACCAACAATATTTATATTGAAAAACCCGTTCTCGACATTGTTCTTCGACTCCTAAAGCGTAAAATTCAAAAATTGGTATTTAACCATAATGCGCAGGTTGCTCAATATGAAAATGTAGTCAAATATTTATCCCAAGCACCATGTGCTATGTCTATCCTCGAAGTACTCCAAATGTCCCATATGCAAAGGAATAACCTGTTGTCAGTTATCAATGCTATGGATCCTGAAAATAGTAACGTTATCTCCTTTAAACTGGATGATTTTAAGTCGAGATTCTCCCACAAGTTCCATATTTCTATGAACATTATTGGGAATAAAGTTCATTTCATTGTGTTAGATGAAGGTGCCTTGAATTCAGTCATGTCTCTATCATGTTTGAGAGATATAGTCTCTCCTGAGATCAACCGTTCTCCTATGACTTTGAAGTCCTTTGATGCTCTTGGTTTTCAGGCCCATGGACTACTGCCCTCCCTCCTAGTTGAACTAGGGGGTAAATCTATGTCCATTCAGGTCAACGTTATTGATTCTCCTTTAGAATAAAATCTTCTCCTGGGTAGAAATTAGTTCTATTCGATGTAGGCAGTTGCCTCATTTGTGTTTTGATTAGTCCAATTCCCATTTCAAGGAAATATCATCACGATTGATCAATTGGATTTTTGTTCTCAAGATACGAGTTCAAATTCTACGAATAATGTCCTGGGGTAGCTTCTACAACTCCGCAGTACAACAACATATGGGTAGGTATTCTCAAATATTCCTAACTTATGGGAATATTTCCATTAGCCAATATTCCCTCTACCCATACCGTGTCTGTGAACACGATCTCCTCTAAGAATCATGACACTTTAGACAAAGGAAAGTCAATTGTTAATTCGACATCGTTTATTCATTTTGAAGAAACTTACCAGACTATCTAGTCCACAATGACCCCACCATTAATGGTCATATTTTGGTGGCATCTAAACCTTATCACCTACCATATTGGTTATATCTCCCTCCCATCTCTATATTATCTTTCGCACACTCTTCCATTAGATTAATAAATCATGGAAGTCATGTCTTTATAAGAGATTCCTTGGAAAGACCATCATCATCGATCCTCTTTCTTTCAAAGTTACCATATGTTAGAAGATCATTTTGAAACAATGGTTTCATCTAATATTGTAACTACTCCTCAGTCACCGGTACTCATCCACAATGTTGAGTCTGAGGGAAATTTGAGTAATATTACTAAGACCATTATCGCCGATATATCAATCAAACCAGGAGTTGTAAAAAATATTGATGTAGGCCAAATTTCTTATTCTTCAGAACTTAGGTCTTATACGAGCCTTTTTAAGTAATTTAGAGAAATTTTTGCTTGGACCTATGAGAAAATTTCGGGGATAGACCCTTAGATCATGTTTCAAGAGATTAGGACTTACCATGATTCCAATCCGGTCTGTTAGAAGTTGTGCCAGGTTCATCCACAGAAAGCGACAACCATTAAGGAAGAAATTGAGAAACTTCTTAAGGATGAGTTCATTTACCATGTACCATTGACATACTGGGTTTCTAATATTGTCCCCATTAACAAAAATCAGGGAACAATTAGGGTTTGCATCAATTTCTAATACCTCAATAGGGCTTGTCCTAAGAACAATTTCCTTACTCCTTACATCGATCAAATCATCGATAACTATGCCAAAAGCTTCATTTTTCCATTCATGGATGGATTTTCTAGCTATAATCAGATAGAGATATTCCCTTCCGATCAACATAAAACAACCTTCATTTTCCCATTGGGGACCTTTTCCTATAGTAAGTTTCCTTTTGGCTTAAAAAACACTGGTGCTATTTTTCAACGCACTATGTCCTACGCTTTCCATGACGTCAAACATATCATGGAACCATACCTCAATGATTTTCCTTCCCACTTCCAGCATCACGATCATCATGTTAACCACCTGAGAGCCATTTTTCTCAAATGTCACCATTACAACATATGGTTAAATCCACAAAAATGTGTTTTTTGTGTTGAGAGTGGCAGACTACTTGGCTTCATCATTTCCAAGGATGGAATCCATATAGACCCACTAAAAATTGAAGCTATCTTGGCCGTACCCTCACCTACAGACATTACTGATATTTAAAGTTTGCAAGGGAAGGAAAAATTTTTGCATCATTTTTTGTGTAACTATGCTAAGAAGACCCATGGTTTCATGCATCTATTAAAAAAGGGCACACCCTTTGCTCAGGATGACCTTACAAAACATGCATTCAACATTCTCAAACTTGCCATTACACATGCACTGGTCTTGCATCCACCCAATTATACCAAGGATTACTCCTTATATGTGGATGCATCATTAAGCACCATCATCATGGTACTAGTTCAAACGGATGTACACGACAACAAACATGTGATTTAATACCTAAGAGTATTCTTGACTCTGAAACCCATTATTCTCATGTGGAGATGGTAGCTCTAAACACGGTCATCATGGTCCAGAAATTTGGTTGCTAGATTTTGCTTCATACAACAACATTATATGTAGATTCCAACCCCATGTATTACATCTTGACTCGTCAATTTCTTGGGGGGGAAATATTCTTGCTAGATGGTTATCCTCCATGAATTGACATAGAATTTTCAAAATACAGTTCCAAGAAGTCCCTCATCTTCGGAGAGATCATGTGTGACCTTCTGTTTATTACCGAGGATACACAACCCTTGGATTCATTGCCCGACAGATCCCTATTCCTCATTAGTATGACTGACCGTTGGTATGGAGATTTGATTTTATATCACTATACTCAACTTTTTCAGCCTCCAGAAACTCGAGATCGTATATGCCATCATTCCAAATACTACCTTATCGTCAATGATATATTGTATCATCGTGGCATTGATGCGATCTTGCGACGTTGTGTAACACATGAAGAGGTTGAAATAGTTTTGAATGAGTGCCGCTTTGGAGCATGTGGTAGTCATCTTTCTGGCATGGCTACTACCTTGAAAATTTTACGCGTGGGGTACTTTTTGCCCTTGATCTTCAAAGATTGCATGGAAGCCATGAAATAATTCCCACCCTACCAACTTTTCCAACAAAAATAGTGCACCCACCTCGCTCCTTTACATCATATCATCGTTGTTTTCTTGTTTGAAAAATGGGGCATCGATTTCATCCACTATAATCCTACCTCAGCCGAGGGGGCATGGTTATATCATTGTAGCTATGGACTAATTTACAAAGTGGACTGAGGCAATTCCTACATATGCCAAAGATGGAAAAACTCCTACCCTATTCCTTTTCAATCACATCATCACTAGGTTTGGAGTCCCTCAAGCTATTGTGACTAACCATGGTTCACATTTTCAAAACAAAATTATGTCAGAACTATATGCGAAACTAGGTTTTTTTCATGATAATTCTACACTTTACTACCCGCAAGCCAATGCTCAAGTTGAAGACATCAATAAAGTGTTGAAAACCATGCTTCAATGAATGGTAGGGCATGACAAATCCAGTTGGAACATACAATTTTTTTTCGCATTATGTGCTTATCAAACTGTTGTCAAAACATCTATTAGCTTCACCCTATTCTTGTTGGTATATGGGATAGAATCTACTCTCCCAATTGAATGTGAAATTCCTTCTCTAAAACTTTCCATAGAACTGCTGCCCAATACTACTCTAGAGGAAGAAAGGTTCTTGTACTTGAACAAACGAGATGAAACCCATCGAGATGCTTCCTTAGCTAATGAAGCACATAAAATGATGAATCAAATCCCAATATGATAGATCCATTCAACCTCACCTCTTCAATGAAGGAGATATAGTCCTGAAATATGAGTATAAGGACGATAAGCTGGGGGGTAGAAAATTGCAATCCATGTGGCATAGACCCTATGTTCTCAGCCACTTCTTAGCGAAAGGAGCATACGCGCTTGTAGAAGATGATGAGATATCTATGGGTGAGCCCTGAAATGGGATTTACCTCAAGAAATACTATGCCTAGGTCATCTAGCATAGTTATTATGTATATAGTGTTTATAAAGTGATGTGTGTAGTTTAAAGTGCGATTTTGGTGTGAGTGTACGATGCATCTTAACTAATCCTGCTTATATAGTGTTTTGTTAAAATGAACAGATGAAAGATTGTTTTGGCTTTGCAGACGGTGCTATCTGTTATACTATAAATCTTGAATTAGTAGCATGGGTATTATATTCCCCTACTAGTGATATGGTGAGCTCAGGAAGAACTTGTTTGGGTTCTGCTACGAACAATATTGCATAGCACCATGCACTGATTGGTTTGTTGACTAATACTCTTGTAAGTGATGTGAATCAAGTTAGTGTCTATCTAGATTCAGAGCTAGTTTTTCATCAGTTAAACCAAGTCTACACCATATGGAACCCCTTACTCCTTGGTATGTTCCGAAGAGTTCGATTTTTGGAGAGTTCTTTTGAACATTTTTCCTACCATCACATTCCAAGAAATTTAAATGCGGTGGTTGATTCAATGGAAAATTATGTTTTGGATTGCTATCTGGCTCATATTTGAAGTTCATTTTAAATTTTGATTACATGTATAAAATCACATAAACACATAAATATCCATTCATACACATAACACATCGCACTCACACATATCGGTAAATAAAAGTGTTTTATATATAAATTGGTATTGAGATACAAACTGGTCCCTTAAGCTTCTGATATACCCAAATATATAGAACCATCGAGTTTCTATTAGAACAAAAGGTCAAAATATGAAGATTTAGAGTTTTTAGTGTCGGTTCAATACAAAAATGAGGAACCCATGATGGACTAATCCTCGTGCTCATGATAGCACATCATGACATGGGCCACCTGACACAGTAACTTCTGGAAACGTCTTGACACCCCTCTAGTATGGACTTGATAAGGCATAGGGAGGTCATCAATGGAAATATCTGGAACCCTAACTGTCAACCTATGGATTTTATAATCAATCTATTGAAGTTCCTCCTCTCTCTCGAAGTTCCTCATAGCCATGTCCTTGACCATGCCTTGCCTCTTGATAGGTGAAGTACCTACAGGTCTCGATGGATCTATGTTTGAAAAATTACAAGGTATGTATTAGTATCAACATAAAAATACAAAAAAAATGGAATATAACATAAAAACAAAAACAATTATGTGGTAGTATTTTTCTCACCTCGATCATCCCACTAATCTCCCTCAGGAAAGGGAATATTAGGTTCACTCCTAAAATCATCCCCCGTGTATGGATAATCCTTTATCATTAGCAATTGGCCTCGTATCCAACATAAGAAAACAACACTATAATTCACGGTGGGTCCTCCCCAACCTTTGTGGTAGAACATAGCGTCTACCCACTGCGGCATCCGCGGATCCTCAGAATACAACCTACTAATAGGCACTTATGGGAATAGTAAGGGTACCATCTCCAGGAAAAAATACACAACACCACTCTATAATCAAAATGCTTGAGCTCACCTCATCTGCACTTTTTGAGCTGATCCTTAATACTGACCAGTAATCCTTTACTCCAGTTGAAAAAAGTTGGAGCCATGCACTCCAATGCATATAGCATATGTGCTTGGGTAGTCTGATGTGCAGCTTGACTACCCGCTACCTTCTCTACAGTGAATGCCATGGTTCTCAATAATTAGTCCACAATGTTTTTTATGGGTATTTTACCCCATTGGGACCTTATCCTAATGACACAATACTCGTCTATGAGGTCATCAACGAGCATCTTCGTCCCACCCCATGAAGACCTGTAAGTGATACTGGATTCCCCCTCTGATACAATCCAGTAAAAAAGGAGATGTCTTCCACATCTATGGTTAGAATATGAGTCCCAACATGAAATTGTTTCACTTTTGGATCCCATGTTTGAATCAGATGCTCCAATAAATGTACACGGGCTCTCATCCCCAACACCTGGAAATATTTTAAGAGCCCACATTCTCTTACGGCACTTGGAGTCATAGGATCATTATCTGTTTGAGCGTCATCTAACTAGTGCTCCCATTCTTTCCAAATCACTATCTTGTCAATTCAAAACCCATGGAATATCCACAAGGAAGCCATTAGAACCATTACATTGCAAAAATCCTCAAAGTTTCATGCCAAAATTTGAGTTTTGGGCAACCCATGGCTGACAACACTCTTTACCTTAGGGAACATAGCGATGATATTATCCCCTTAGGAGACAGAGTGCTCCTGATGCTTTTTCCCATTTTGGGGAGTGCGTCGGTGCACCTTCCGAAAGGGAAAAGAGAGTCTCCCTGAGCGCGTTCTTTTCCTCTGGAAAACCACCCCAAAACTATAGAAAACACCATGAAAATGAACTTTTCAACCATGAAAAGAAAGGGAAAGGTGTTAGCTATTACCTTATTCCATCTGTTTGACGAATGGATGTCTAGATCTCCCAAAATATCCTTTGCAAAATCCTCTCTTGAACACCAATTTCACCCTATTAGCTATGGTAAATAAGACAATGGTAAAAAAAGATGTACGATTTTAGTATTTATGTTGTTTTTTTATTTTTTGATTATAAATAATTAGTGTATTATTAAAATATTGTGGGTCTCCATTATGATTTTCCTATAGTTTTCACAGTAAAAGTGTTCTAACATTGTTTTTGAGGATTTCAAGGCATAACGGGGAATTTTTTGTTACGATCGAGTTTATTTTTGTCTTTTTCACACTCTAAATCATGTTGAAAAAGTACCAAGTTCCTTTCATACCCTAAGCGTACTCATTAAAAATATAGTGAAAAGGTATCGAGTGGGATTTTACTTACTTTTCAGACTCAGTAAAATGGACTACAAAAAAGAGAAAAATCTATAGATTCACCATTAAGCTCTTTTTAGGCTCTTTAAAAACGAAAAGATTTCCAAGCAAACTTAATTCTTTCACGCTTGTAAAAGTATTCGAAAGGTCATCTAGTCGGTGATAGTTTACCCCTTTTTTCAGGCCGATTAGACTAACTTATGAAAAATGTAGAATCTAGTTCTTAGAGACTAGAAGAGTTCTCCTAGGTATTAGTTTATGCTTTTTCGGACATTGGGATCTAAATCTATGAAAAAATCTATTATGGATTTTTCTTAGTCATTTCAGACTCTATAAAATTGAAACGACACGTGATTTTAACTTCTTTGGACTTGTAAAATTACATGTTGAAGGACCCTTTTTGGGAATGAACCCCTCCTTTCTCAGGTTCATAAAAATATGAGAATGGACTCATCCTTCAGTGAGCTATATTGATCATTTGTTACCATTTTCAAGCTCGTTAAAATGAAAAGAGGTACTCATCCATTGCAATGGGGAAATTAAGGGAATGGGGAACATTTTTCATTTGTATTAATGACATCTCATATTCTTCCCTTGAACATGGCACCTATATGTGTTTTCATTTAAATAGTTGGGTTTTCAGCTTGTCATTGAGTTGATCCACTTTCATGAGTCATGCAACTCCTTTGAGCCAATTTAAAGAATGCATTGTCCTGAATTTGCATTATGTCTGGTCTCAGCCTCATTGAGTCAATGCTGCAAAGTCACTTGTCGTGTCATTTGATGTTAAAGGAAAGTCTCTATTACATTCTACCTATGCAGTTTCCTTTCCTTCCTTCGAGTTGGTCACATATGAATAAGTCCTATGGTTTTTTTCATCACTTCAACATCACTTTTGTTCCAAGTATCGTGTTGATTATGGGGTAAACATCATAGCCCTCCTTCAGTGAGTCTATTCTCGTCAACACCAACACATCATATGGGAACCAACCTTATAAACCAATCAAGTACCTTGAAGCTTGCATGCCTCAATGGCATGTTCTCTCACTTTAGATAGTAGGATTTCATCATTGGCCTCTGATTGAAAGATTCCATCGATTGTTCAACTCCAAATCATCTATTCACATTTGGAGGAATGTAATGCGATACCTTGGGGATCATTGACATCAATAGTGATTTCTCTTGCGCTTGTTAACGGTATACATCAATGGCCAATAATCAAGTGGTTTATACCATATTCTACACTAGGACAACAATTCACATAGAAAGAATTGTATCGCATGATATTGGAATGAAGTCCCTGAATGGTTAGGTATTCCCTTGAATATGTTCCTATATTCAGGTTGCGATGGAGTATTTTTTGAATTCACTGCATGGATCCACATTTTATGTCTCGTGGATATACCCAGGTTTGGGTAAGGATGACATAGATCTACATTTAATATTCCATAGCTATGTCCCGATTTGAGTCTTATCAATCATGCATCCACAATGTATTATTGGTATCCATGACATGGTCATGACTCATTATGCATGGATCTATAGTGTATTGGTCTGAACCATGTTTTGAGTCAAATATTTTTTAGTTGGTCGTATGTGAAGTCTTCATTCCCCACTCCTTTGCCTCTGATTCTAGATCATATCTAGCAAATAATTTCACCTATCATCCCCTTCTAGATTCATACTTTGAAGGGCATTCTGTTACACCTGAAATTGGTAGCTATGCTCAATCCCGTGAAGTGGCATGGCCAGGACATCTTTTGGAAAATCGTTTTCCCAATCCTAGGATGTCTGACGCACCTTATCTCTTGACATGGGGTGTCAGACCTTTCTAACTCCTTATTCCTACTGGCATAGTGCATCGGTTCCACCTTTTCCCTCAAGGGAAAGAGCACCAACTCTACTTTCCCATATGTAAAGAGCGTCGGTATTGTCAAAAAGGAACAAAATGAGGTTTTGAGAACCTCCAGATGAAAGTCCTCGTGGAGGATGATACCAACTATCGGGATTAGGTAGAACTTGAGCTCTTGACCCCTAGGGATAATTCCCTACCTTCCTCCAATAGATCTCAACCCCTTTGGTCTTCCCTTGGCCTATTTACACAAGCTTCCTCTCATAAGTGGGAGGAGGGAAGAATACCAAGAGAGCATTTTCATACTGCTGGAATCATAGCTCATGTAGGAGGCAAGGGAGTGTCATTGTGAGTAAGGCTTGTACATATTGTAGAGTGTGTGTAAGAATGATGTCGAAAGTATTGTGAGATTGAGGATTCAACATCAGGGCTTCGATTGTAGATTCTAATATTTATATTAACAATACAAACATGTTCTCCTTTTCCATAAATGGCTTGTGTTAATATCAGTTGTTTATTATTTTTTTCCTTGACTATTAGTATAGATATTTGGATTGTCTTTCACCATTTTTTCTTGTTCTTCATGCTCTTTGCACGTACATGTGATCACAAAGGATCCGTAAGGAAAGGAAAACCTCCATGACTAACATAAGGAAATATTAACATTCAAGTAGTTCAATTATATAGGAGAAGGATGCATAATTGTGGTTTTTTGGTCTAGATCTGCCTCATGCAGGGTAGGGGAACAAACTGTGTCCACATTGATTGAAATGGCCCTGGTAACATTCTTCACATTAGAAGTTTAAAATAAATGTATGTTATATTTGGTAGTTTTCAAATGTTCTTCTACTAAAGAATAGGTTACATACTAAACATAACATTCAAATAGTTTTAAATTCGTGTTATTTCTTCTGTAATATATAACTTGCAGTGCACAAGTATATTAAACATTTTAGACTGTAGCATAGTAGAAAGTGGACTTAAAACTCATTTAAAATAACTCATTTATGAGAAAAATATTTAGGGAGAAATCTCACATATAAACCCTAGTAGTGATAGGGTAATATTTAAAGATCAAGGATTCCACCACAAACCCTATGTGCGTATTAATTGTTTACAGATTCATCTAATGCTTCAGAGTGTGTTAATAATAATATTTAAGGTTTACTGATTGTTAAAGACTATGTTCAGGCTGAAATCTGTATAAAAACATGTTTTGACATTACTTGGCATTTAGTGGCCGCATATTTTTCTCATTCGAAGGTTTAAAATGAAAGTATATCATATCTAGTAGTTGTCAAATGTTAAATACTAAGCATGGCATTCAAACAATTTTAAATTTATGTTATTTCTTATGTAATATGTAAATTACAATGAAGAGCAATATTAAACATTTTAGAGTGTAGCATAGTAGAAAGGGGACTTATATCTCATTTAAAATAATTGGGTTATGAGAAAAATATTTAGAGAGAACTCTCATATAAAACATAGAAACGATACGGTAAGAGTTAAAGATCAAGACTTCAACCACAAACCCTATGTTCCTAGTAATTGCTTATGGATTCATTTAATGTTGCAGAGTGTGTTAGGAATAATCTTTATCATTTATTGATTGTTATAGACTATGTTCTAGTTGAAATCTGTATAAAAACTTGTTTTGACATAAGTTGGCCTTTAGCGGCTGCATATTCCTCTCATTAGAAGGTTTGCATTTTTTTTTTGGTTATATCTAGTAGTTGTCAAATGTTCTTTTGCTAAATAATAGGTTACATACTAAAAATATCATTCAAACAATTTTAAATTCATGTTATTTCTTATGTAATATGTAAATTATAGTACATAGTTATTTTAAACAATTTAGAATGTAGCATAGTAGAAAGGAGACATATATCTCATTTAAAATAACTGAGTTCACTACAACAATTTTTTTCCTTTTAGGGGGGTTTCTTCCTCCTCCAAAAGTCACTTTGGGAGCAGTTTTGGATTTGGGGGAAGTATTTACAAAACTGCCCCTAATAGCACTGCCACTAAAAGTTTTGAATTTTAGGGGTGGTTTTGAAAGAGATCAAAACTGCCCCTAAAAGTGACTTTTAAGGGTGGTTATAAACCCCCCTCATAGACACTTACATGGGCGGTTCTATACCACCAAAAATTCCTTATTACATACCTTTTGGGGTGGTTACAAACCCCTCGTAGGTACCTATAGGGGAGGGTTCAAACCACCCCATAGGTTCCTATAAGGGAGGTTCCAAACTCCCCCTAAAACTGCATCTTACAAATGTTTGGGGGTGGTCTTCAGAAAACCCCCCTTAATAGCACCAACGCTAAAAGTTTGGAGTTTTAGGGGTGGTTATGGAAGAGATCAAAACCGACGCTAAAAATGACTTTTGGGGGCGGTTCAACACCCCCCCCCCCCCCCCCCCCCCCCCTAAAATTTTTTATTACAAAACTTTGGGGGCAGTTCAACCCCCCCCCCCCTCCCCCCCACCTAAAAGTATTTATTACAAAAATTTGGGGGCAGTTCAACCCCCCTCCCCCCCCCTAAAAGTATTTATTGCGCCGAGAGGTGCTCTACAATCCAGTATGGGGGAGATCTTGTAACGTCACGTAATGCTATGTAACGTTACGTAACGTTATGTAACGTTACGTAACGTTATTTTTATTAATAAAAAATAATTTTTTTAATTATAGGACAAAATAAATGTCTGCGAGAAAAAAAACCTAATATGGGGGAGATGTTGTAATCTTCCTACCTAACAAAACAATAAAAAAGTAAAAATTTCATTATCCATAAAAATATATGGGTGAGGAAAAAAACACAATATGGGGGAGATGTTGTAATGTTTTTACTTAACAAAATAATAAAAAATGTTGGCCTTGCACATGGTTTTAAAACCATAAACCATGTGCATGGTTTTAAAACCATGTGCACATGGTTTACAAATGGTTTTTACGCACATGATTTTAAAACCTGCACATGGTTTATGGTTTTAAAACCATGTGCAAGGCCTTTTACACAACCCATCGTTTTAGTGTACATTGTTTAGGAGGGCCTTGCACATGGTTTTAAAACCATGTGCAAGTCCTCCTAAACAACCCATAGTTTTATTGTACATGGTTTAGGAGGGCCTTGTAAACGGTTTTAAGACCATGTGCAAGGCCTCCTAAACAACCCATTGTTGTAGGAGGGCCTTGCATATGGTTTTAAAACCATGTATGAGGAAATGTTGTAATGTTAGTTCATAACAAAATAAAAAATATTATATGTGAGCCATAAATAATATTAAATATTAATAATAAAATATTATATGTGGACCTTAAATAAAAATGTGTCTTTTGGTTTGAATCAAATCAATGGATACCTACAAAGAGATTTGATCCCTCTCGGCGCTTGATAGAGCCTAGGATTTAGATCTATGCTGGTTACAAAAAATTGGGGATAAAACTTTGGGGGCGGTTCAAGACCCACCCTAAAAGTCTATATTACAAAACTTTTGGGGTGGTTATAAACCCCCCCTAAAATTATTTATTACAAAAAGTTGGGGGCGGTTATAAACCCCCCTCATAGGTATCTACAAAGGCGGTTCGAAACCCCCACCCAAAACTTTTTACAAACCTTTGGGGGTGGTTATGAATCCCCCTCATATGAAATTACAGGGGAGATTTTGAACCCCCCTCGTTGTAACACACAAGGGCAATTTTGAACCCCCCTCGTGGTTACATATGAAGTCAGTTTAGAACCCTCCTCGCAGCAACATACAGAAATAGTTTGAAACCCCCCTATAGCCATAATAAATCATAATAAAATATATTTTATTAAAAATATCAATATTGCAATATCATTAGGACATGAAGGAATAAAAAATTCAACCTCCTTCTTGTAAATAAGTCTCTCTTCCATTGAGATAGAACCCTTTAATAATTGGGGAAAGGGGAAATATTAACACCAAGATTGCATCATTTGTAATTCTAAGAAAAGACAAAGAATCCCAACATTGTTTCTGACTCGAGAAAACTAAGGAAGAATTCTGGATGAAGGAGCATAGAGCCAAATAAGGATGCCTCTTGTGACTTGTATCTAACTCAATAAAGGATAGACCTATAGTTCAAAGGAGGCAATTTGCATCCAACCTAACTAACCAATAGTTAGTGAAATATGTGTCCAAGCTAGGAAAGTGTCCATTAACTAAGCCTTTATCAACACGTATAGAGAAAAGAGAATCATCAAAATTTTTATTATTAACCATTTCAAAACCAATTGGAAGTTGAATTCCTCAAATATACAATAGAAGCAGGAAAAAACAAATATCTATAAAGAGTTTGCAACCTAATAGATTGATTGATGCAAAAGAAACTATTGGGATAAGGTAGAATCTATTACCTGTAGCCATGAGGGATTGGAATCTTCAAGTGCTTCAAATCAAGTTGCACATCTGGAATTATAGTGATATCCCTTTTTCTAGGAAACTAACTATTATTAGACACGTTCTTCATGCTTCCCATGTCTATTATGTTCCTTGTTGGTTTCCCATTAAGACCTAATTTCAATAGTTAGAGTAACTTTTGCAATTATAGTTGTGGTATAAGTATGGTTAGAGGGGTCTTCCATTAATTCCTTGTGATGTTTTCATTATTCCCAAGGATGAATGGAGCCTTGGCCATCTGATTGATGTCATGACTTAGGGAAATATTCTTGTAGCTAAGTGGGTGGCGCAATACTTGGAGGGTTATGCTCTTTGGGATATTCTTTTTCAACATCAGGTGATTTATACTTAGTGTTTTAGTCAGGTTACTGTTGTTATTTACTTCTTCTCAATGTAGATGAAAGCTAGGAAAATTCCTAGATCTAATGTTTAAGGCTACTTTCATGCCCAAAATTTCAAAATGATTAGGTTTCATTGTTGATTTAACCCACAAGATTGCCCAAATTTGAAAAAGATGTTGGTATAATGTTATTTGATGGTTAAACAAGGTAAGTTTGAGACATGCCCAGGTTGACCAAGTTCGAAGAAATTATTCTCTTGTTACCCATATTTGGAACAAAGCCCCTTACTGTAGATTTATGGCTATTTTTATCATTTACTTGCATGTTATGGTGCCTAGATATGTAGATGAAGTGGTTGTTTCTTTTTATGATTTCAAGAACTGCCTAGACTTAGAGGATAACCATCTTACTATTGGTTTCACGCATATTCTTTCCCAAAACTATAGATCTAGAAATAATATGGTTTTATTGATACTTTTACCCACTAGTCCATCTGGGGATGCCTAGAATGTGGAGAAATTCCCTTTCTTATCCATAGATCGAACCACAATTTCAAAAGATGCTCTTTTGCTGCTAAAGATGTTTTGTTTTGCATATATGTTGAAACAAAAATATTGATCAACACTTATAACAGTTGTACTATCAACTCTCTTATCCATGGAAAGTTTAAATAACCCTTCCACTTATGTCACCTTATCGTAAAATGAAACCCCATCCAAACATGTGAGAAGAAACCATGTTTTGCAGCCTCCAGCCGTGTTCTAGCATGAGAGAAATCCCATAAAAATGTCATTTTCAAGATGAGTATATAAATTCTATGGTTTCCCTAATTATGCAGTGGAGGTTTGCATTTATAGTTTTAACATAATCCTGAAATGTCTAACCTATAATCACATAATATGTGGTTCTAAGAGCTGCTAGTCAAATAATGTTGTACCCATTTCCCTATTCTAGGATTTGATAGGAGAAAACAAATTTTTATTTGATGTTAAATAAGATAAAACATGCTCTAACATCCATTTTAATTTATCTCTCAAATAATGACTTTTGCACATCTAAAAGTGATATTCTTTGGTTGAAAATTTCTCATGTTATTTATAGAACAACATTGGAAGAACCATATAAATCACCTTATGAATGATACCTTAAGGATGAACATAGGTCATTTGAGTTAGGGTCCTCGATTACCAATACAAAAGAATCATGAAAAAATGATCTATGTCATCAAGAATCTACCTTTCAAATACAAGAACGCTCATAACTTAAGGATGCATACCCTTTGATATTTTATTATTCCAAAATGGCTCGTTCCAACAAATATGATCGAAAAGATTGGAGATTTTAAGTTTCATTCCAAAGTTTATGTCATCCAAACTGAAATTAAAATCTATTAATACTCCAACAATGACATAGTCATCCCTCAATTTTAGTTAACAACTACACAAACAAATGTGCAATATCTACATATGCAAAAAAATAAAGCACCTTATCTTAGGTGCATCCACAATTATGGCCTATGATGGAAACAATGTGACCATGATGGAGAAAATGGAGGCTCTTCACCCCTCCATATTCTGCATCAAACATGGAGGATATAATTGGTTTCATTCAATGTATCCAGAAAGGTCATAGAATGAAAAGAAAGAATATAGTTCCCCTTAGATTCCTGTAGATTAGTTGAACCCGGGAAAGAAAAAAATAACACCCTGGAAGACATCTTAGATTTGTAGTAGCTTTATGAACTTATAATGGAACAAACTTTTCATTGTGTTATTTGAATTTCTCCCTGGAAAGATGGACTAGATAGAGAAGAAAGTCCTGGGTTCAATGCTTGCAACAAGTACAGTCCTTGTTCCTTCTAATGATTATAACAAGTAGAGACTTTATTTTTCCAATAGAAGTTCATAACAATAAATATAGCCATCGAAAGGGAAATCCTGTAAAGTGTCGCAAGTTTCAAGGATGCCAAACATTGGTGTTTGCACATAGGATTATTTTTCCTCAGAAGAATTGATTTGATAACTGAAAGATATTAATCTAAGTATTAAAAATTAAAACTAAAACAAATCAACAATCTGTTGAAATCTAACTGCAATGCTTGGGACAAACACGGTTAGGAAATTACAAATGATGTTCAAAACATTAATTTTTCCATGAAAGTGTTATATGGTCTATCCATAGGAGAAATATGCTCCAATATAATGTAATATATGGGAAAAAACATAGATGCGGGGTTTGAAACAAACAATAAGATGTTCGAAACCAAAATAAATCTTTATGTATTTGTAGTGCAACTTCAAAATTTTACATATGGTGTGTAAGAATTGGAACTTTTTTTGAATAAATCAACTTCACCGCAGAAATACCTATCCTAGTAATGAATATTCAAAGCACATCAACAACAATGGTCTAGAAGTGAAATAAACATGTTCCCTGATTATTGATTGATAGGAAATAGATGAAGGGGACTTTAGAAAGGTGCATATAAACATGTTCAATGACTACTAATTGTTGGGGAATAATCTAATGGGAATTGAGACTACATCTTCAATGATTTCAAAAGAAGAATCATTCAATTATTTCTATGATTTTTTGCGAAAGCTTAAAGACACTCAATACGATAAAATAAATTACAAAACAATTTTAGAATTTACTTCAATCAATAACCTTAGGATAAGATCAACACTTCACAATTAGAGTTTAACATGTGAAAATTCGCCAAGAAAGTAAGCAATACCTTGAATAAGATCAACCCATATAAAATACTTTCTTTTTATGTATCATGGAGTTCTTCAAACAGAATAGCCTGATTAAAAAGTGCAGTAACTTTCTCCCAAGGTAACTCAAGTGAAATTCCATCTTCTTCGTATTGATGGAAGAAATTTGTATCTTTGAACCATGCAAAAAAGAAGCAGAATCAACATTAAGGTAATGAATTCTTCCATTTATGAATTCAACCCAAACACCATCTCCTAATGCATATGTGAAAGTTTTTTGAGCCAACTATGTACAATAACATATTACCAAATGTAAGCTACTGGCGATTATATTTACAATGCACCTATATGCAAGAATGCATTAAAACAACTTCCATTTCATGAAATTTTAATTAATTCTACTTGCACAATACGAAAAATAAATAAAATATAATAATTCTTATTAAAATTAAACCAAGCAAATTTATAATGAGATTTTTACAAACTATTTTAGGATGTTGATTTTTGTATGTTGCAAGTTGATAAACATATGTTCACTCAACTAATTAGGGCTTCATAATGATGACATCATTTAGGACCCCTTTATATAGATCATCAAGTGATATGTACAAGTCACTACAAGGAAAAATGCACTTATTGACAATGATAGAGATAGTAATGATTTCAACACTTTCATTCCTCTAAGGTTACACCAACAAACAAATAATTAAAGGAAGTTACTTTGTCCTGTAAATTTAAAACTTGTTGTAGCCTAGGTCTAGTATTGTCAGCAATTGGAGGAGGACCAATGAATCTCGAATAATGCTGGTAAAAATTTAGGTGGAGTGACAAATCCTTGTTCTCTAATGCTTGTACTACAGGAAGCCACAAAGGAAATTCCTTAACAGAATTGGTACTACTTGATTTTAGTTACACTCTCCAAGCAAAAGGAAATACTACTGCTATGAACTAAGGAAGTTTTGTTACTAATACTAAAGTATGGGATCTACCAAAGCCAAAGGTAGCAATTGTGGGACTTAAACCAAAATTTTCCCCTGAGACAAAATATTAAGTGCTGGAAATAGATTGATTTTTCCTCATACCAAATGAAGTAGAAGTGGTGGAACTAAACAAAATCTTTGAGGTAGAACCAAATGCTAGATCCCAGCATTGGCCAGATTGAAAGATGGTGTAGGAGATGAAACAAATGTACTAGGTTTTATAAATCCAAGAACTCCATGTACTTTAAAGTTTTTGAAGGTTTTTCTAAGTCTCTTTCTAGTTGGAGTGCTTGGATTTTTTTAAAGCCAAATTGGTATGGTAAAAGGGATTGGGGATGGTCACAAGAAAGGATCGAATGTGGAATTCGTAATTGGTGTAAGAGATGGCTTTCTACAGGGGGTATATTGAAATTATATGAAGAGTCAGTTTTTGAAGCTATTACAGTGTTTTGTCACTCTCTTCCTTCATTCCAAAAATTGTCTTAGAGAAAATCGGGAAAAAATATTTTAAATTTATTTGTGGCGGTGATGAATAAGCATTCACATACACAAGATGAAATACAATACAAAATGGACATACAAAATATGCAATACAACAAATATACTTAATAAAATGAAAATTATGCAAACAAAGTTTCAAGTATGAATGAAAATAGGATGTAGTCCATATTACCTACCTAAAACCACATAGTTTGGAAAAAGTCCCGACACCTGTACATGTAAACATATAGTATGAATATCTAATTACCAAATAAGTCTTCCAAACAATAAATATAATAATTTAAAAAGTTCATACCCTAATCAATGATCCTTACATTAATAGTAGTCCATATAATTGATAATATGAGTTTTATAGATCTGGATTACAAGTGTTACCCCCCTATTTGCATGAGTATCTAAGAGGTAAATTTTGTGGCCATTTTGGTGTATTATGGGCAGTCATAACAATGAGGAAAGGACAAAAAATCAGACCTTGGCATGAAAGACTAATTTTGGGCTAGTATTGTAGACTGAACCAACATTCTATGCATAGTTACAATAGAAATCCTGCTTGTTGCAAAGGTTTTGGGCACTTTTGCACAAGTCTCGGTGTGAAAACAACCTCAATCTTCATTCACATACATATTTTAGGGCTAAATTAGTTGTAAATAGTCATAACAATCACCCTAAGATGAATTATGGGAAACACATGAAGGATAAACAACAGTAAAATTATGGTTTTGGGATAATTTTTTAAAATAAACAAGTTCATAAATAAATGGAATAATTAATTAAGTTAGAGAGTGATATAATTAATAAAGAAAGGAGTGAGTAGAGATGAGGAATTTTAACAAGGAGTAGAATGATAGTAGGATGTAGTTAAACAAATACATATGAAATAGGTAATCATATAACCATGAAACAATTTAGAATTGTAGATTAGTTGAAGATGAAAGATAGCTATATATATATATATAATAGTAAATTTATTTCTAGGCATAAAAATATGAGGAGAATTAACTGAATTTTAAATGCATGGGTATCTACCTAGAAGAAGTGGGCATCATAAAAAATTATAAATGCATTGGTTAAAACCAAATGATTGGGGATTCGATTGACAAGGAGTAGGTATGAGAAAGTTATGGTTGTGGTCTAGAATGTCACAGTTGTAAACACATGTTTTGAGTCTTTGAGTAATATATGAGTAAAATCTCATTGGTTTGTTGGTTTTCGCAAAAGAGAGGGGTTTCTAGGGTAATTTTTATGTAATGTGTTGACATGTTGTGTGTCATTGTCTAATATTTAATGTGTTTAACTATATGAATCAATTTGAAAACCTATTGTAATCAGTATTAAGGACCAACGGTTGGTATTTGAGTTACATTTTTCTATAGGGATATTCCTCAATTGCTAAGGGTTTGGCTTGGTATTGGATCTGGTGAATACCTATTTTAGTGGGATACTTATGTAAACATTTATTTATAGTTAGAAAAGGTAACACATCAAGGATGTAAATTGAAAAGTTTAATGGAAAAAATTTTGAGCTTTGTAATATCAAAAATTTGAGTAAGAGTTGGGGTATTTGTTGGAGAAGCCTAACATTTCTAGGTAACACCGTAACATGTGGTTGTAAACATAATAAAAGAGAATTGATTTCTTATTGGAGAAAATGAAGAGATTACCATCAAGTGCGAGGTGGACAAACAGATAAAGACTCTTCTCGTTTGAATCCAAATGGGAACTCATATAATGAGTTTCCCTATTCCTTTTGGAAAAAATCATAGTTAAACTATTACTTCCCTCCAATGATGATTATTATCCATTTAGAAAGAATATGATCAGTAGTGTACCATCACCTTAGAGCCAGCCCCTGCGGGATTTCTGTCCAATCACATAAATTGCATGAGGAGTTAAATGTCAGGACGACTCGATCTCCATTGTTGAAGCCACTGGTATAGACCAGGTAACCGTCAGGCGACAATGCTTCGGAGGAACACCATGTGTCTGTCTAAATTTGAAGAGGGAAGATCTTGTTATTCTCAAAATCGTAATATATGGAATGAGCCCAACAATCAATCTAGAAAACTTGGTCTTTAGGATTGATCCGACATTACCCAAACGACAAAGAGATGTTAGATGGGTTGAAAACAGTGCGGTCAAATATGATCATCTTGTTGTTGGGTAGGAGGGCCATGCGCATGGCAGAGAAACCCGAGTTCTTTATCAGAACTTTCCATTTCCCACCTTCACATTGCATTTCTGTCGCCGCGAGCACTAAAATCAAGAAAAAAAAACAATGTACAAATCATAAGATAAACAAATACACGTTTTCTTGCATCGGATTTCAGTAAATCCAAATGTTCTGTCGCAAAAGTTGAATGTTCTTTCATGGAAAAATCTTGCTTGCTATGACCATTGAAATTCAAAAAAAAATTATCTCCCAAAAGTAGCAGAACAAATCTGATCAAATGCTTCTCACTCAGATTATTTATGAGTAAGAATTATTTTCTTCAATCAATACACACCGAATTTATAACTTCATATCTAAAAATATAGCCATTTGTTGTAAACAACTAACTATTATTTCTTCTTGCTTAATGCATGATTTCCTGAACTATTCTTTCTTCTTTCTTCTTGCTTAATGAATGATTTCCTATACGTAGCACTAGAAGGGATAAGATATTAAGAAAGAGGTGGGATGCCCCTATCATTGAGGAGCATATAGTAGTAAAACTTACAGTACTATTGTAGTGAGATGTTAACCCTAGAATTCATGAATGCTCACACGGTATATGCTTTACTATCTATGTTGATCACTACATTTTCATCACAATATCTAACACTTTGAGAAATATGCACAACATGTTCATCACAAGTCTTGTTGAAGAATAAATGAACATCAAGATATAATTTAGATAAATAATCACAAAATGTGAAAGGTGAGGATGGGACAAGTCATAAGGTTATTTTTTGGGGGGATTTAGTTGTATTTAAGTTGAGAGTATGGATGAACACCTTCAACAGAAATTAAAAATCCCAAATAAGAAATACATCTTTGGCCAAACACATAATTTTTTAGTTTTATTTGTAGTTTATTAAGATGTAGAATATCCAACACTTTGAGAAATATGGAGGACATGTTAATTGCAAGTATTGTTGAATATGAAGAAATGATCTAGATAAATAATCACAAATTACTATAGTGAGGATGGAAAATGTCATTAATGTCATTTTTTATTGTAATTTCACTATGTTTGAGTTTATGAATGGGAGTCCCTAGTAAGCGCTCCACCCATCATCAGAGTCAAAATAAATTTGCAATAGGTATTGAAGAGTATAGTGAGGATAAGTATATAGGGTGCTGGAGAAATAACTATTAGGTGTTAACCCGAAAAATCCCTCACTCAGCTCTACATGGCCTACACCACCCAAGGACACCCATGATCGACCCTCGTAACACCCCATTAGACCCCCACACCCTCAAAAAGGCTTAAGAATGAAGAAAATGGCTTAAAAACCCCAAAAAGGAGCCTAAATAACTCTCCTAGGGGCTAAAGCCTCCAAAAAGGGGCTAAAACCCCTTAAAAGAGCTAAAGTTAGGGTGGAAGGGGCTAAAAGCCCAAAAAAGGGGATAAAGCCCTAACCAAGGGATTAAAACCATAAAATTCCCCAAGAAAGCTATAAAAGGAGGGGTGGGGGTCACTCTCAAAATACTTCTCCCTTACATACTGTTATGCTGTTCGTGGATGCCTTGAGACCGCTTTGCCTCTCAAGCCACCTGCATCCCCCTATCTTCCATTGATCTTCCCCATTGAGCCATAGCTCGTCCATTATTGAGTGAGATAGGGAGGTGCTTCCAGCGAGGGCATGGTGGCCCATTTCACCAAAGGAGAGGTATAACATCATTTTGTTTATGTATTTGGTTTGTTAGTTTAGTTGTTTTCTAACCACCATTTGTTTGCAGGTTTGATTTCTAACATGTTTTGCAGGTTTATTGTAGCTTAATAGTTGTTTATAGGTAGCCAAGGAGAATCCCTAACCTTGTTTGCAGAGGGGCTCACGACCATTTTCTTTCTGTCATTTGCTTTCCTTTCTGTCTGATTTCTTTACTACATTTTGCACACGCAGGAACCTACCCTTCCATCCTATATACGGGAGGGAGCCATTCTTACCCCTGTAGCAAGGAGAAATCCCTACTACAGAACTAGTGACCATACCATGTCGATACCACAGGATCCCTGGTTCAGTTTTTTTAAATTCCAAGTTTTTTCAGTTTATGCTCTAGTTTTTAAAATTTCTTGTCAAATCTAGCCTAGATCTAGTTTATTTTCAGTTTTTATTGTTGCCAAAGCCTCTGCAAGGAAAATCTGAGTCTGTTTGGCCACAGTACAGGTTACTGTCGGTCGAATCTAACTCAGGATTAAAAAAAACCCAAATCCGGGGCAGGTCGCACTTATCGGGCCTAAACAGGGGATGAGGTCGCTCTTTTAGGCCTCACAGGTGTGACTAGGTCACCCTATTCCCCCCGAAAGGTGTGACTTCACTCAGAACAGTAGACCGCTTCTGTCTGTGAAATCTGTGTGACCCCCTCGCCTGTTTCCGAAAAAGTTTTGCGACCCCCTCGCTGAATTTGACCTGAAACGGGCGGTTTGTCAATCAATAGTTAATTTTCAGTTTATTAGGGACTATCAGTGTGGCTCAGTCACCTCTGTCCAACACAGTAGTTCAATTTTTGTTTCTGTTTCAGTTTACTATAATTGCATCAACAAACAAAGTGTAAATTCAAAACAAATTTTAATGGCTTAATGAATGTAGCGTAACTAAAATTAACATAAAATTAACAGTATTGCTTACCCTTCCTCCTCTACCCATTCATCACCCTTCAGGGTATTCTGGGATACAACGAAAGGCACAACTCGTATAGTCCTAGGCCCTTCACTGAATATTTTTCTAAACCATTAAAAATGGATGACCTAGAAGGTAGAGGGTGTAGAGAAGGAGGGCTTCTCACGGCACTAAGCGTCCTCCCTGTTGACCAACCTTGCATCCGAGAGGTGGACTGTGGATCTACGAATGGGATTAGTCCCATTATGTTGAGATCCCAACACCTTTTCTTGGTCAAAGAAGAATATAGGTGTAAGGTAGTCACTTAGTTAGGCCATCAACATTCAAGGTTAAAAATGTATCTGTTTTCAAAATTCTGATTATTCACTGTTTGCACAAATAATGATATGAACTCTACAACAATATGATGAATTCATAAAACATTTACAGCCATCTAATACCAAAAATACAGAAAAACATATACACCATACCACTAAATCAACCCAACTCAGTTCATGACGCTGAGAGAGCCTTAAAATTTATCAATTTACACTAAGTTCAAAAAATATGCAGTATTTGAGGACATAAGTCCCTGATTTCTTCAACCATGGGAAGTACTTGGGCTCGTCCCATAAACTCATTATGAGGAGTACCACGAGAACCCCAAAGTATCTTGCCACTGAGAGGAATTGCCAAGCAAAACGGGCAGTGACGCCCACCGATTGAGTAGAAACGCCCGTGAGGAAAAAGCCAAGCGCTATCTTCTCGCAGTCTTAGTGGCTGAGTGACCACCTACAGCTAATAGGAAGCCATTGACACTGGGGTCTAAACATAATTCCCATCAATTTGATAAACATTTAACACAATTGATCCCCCATGCTCTTCCTCACGCCAAATACCCAGATTTCAACTCCCTAGATTTCATGTTCGTACAGTATTTCCAACTCCTTGTTAGATATATGACGAAGGGGTGGAGATTCTATTATCCTGCTGCTAGAGCACTACTACACATATAACTGACCACATCCATGAGTGGTGATGACATCCTAGCTTGTGCAAAATCCAACTTCACGACAGGATCTTCTTTGATTGGTTTCTCAAAACCCTGCTCCCGCCCATAGCAAAGGATGTCGCATCTTAATGTCCCCAATCCGAAGAGGAGGCCATATTGAAAGCCCAACAGTTTGACCTGATTTACGCTCAGTCTGGATATTTGTACACTGTCATTCTAGATTCCCCTTGTCCAAGCACCTCCTACCGAGATGCACCAGGGGCATCTCATGCTCCAGAAGGCATCATAGGCTCGGTCTCCCAACAACCACAACACCATTCGACACCACCTGCAGTTCCACCACAACCAAGCAGCACTGCTAGTGTTTCCTACCAAAACCAAACTTTGGACTACGCCAGAATGATGTCCCAGTCTGGAGCAACAATTTCCTACGCACAACTTGCGCAACCGTAGCAGGCTCAGGCCTTGGCATGGCCAACACAACAGTACCCGAGGCAAAGTCCCACATTTGTGGCACCACCACCCACTCAAATATACTATGCACCACCAGTGCAAGAAAACCAAGCCCCCGCCCTCACTCCACCCGCTTCGTTGGGACAAGTGTTTGCACAACAAAACCGTCCCAACCAGCCTGACCCCAACAATCAACAAAGGAAAGCCCGAAATAATCAACCATGGAACCAAGCCAATAACAAACCACAGGGACGAGGTCAACAACCAAATCCTCCCAACAATGCCACAGCGAACCCACACACCCAAAAATCCCCACGACCAAATTCTCCTAGATGCAACGACCCATTGCACACAAACCAACCATGCACACTCTGTGAGGTCTATGGGCACTACACATTTGAGTGTCCCATCATGGCTTGCGCTAAGCAGGCCATTCAGAACGAGGCCCAACAGGCCACCAATGCTACAAACCAAGCCCAACCTAACTTGGCACCACAAGGACCTCCTCCTATGGTGCTCCAAAACCCACTACCTATCCAAGGGTTGGTGGCAACTGCACCCACTCCCCAACCCAATCCCAATGCTTCGAGGGAACCTCCCACGCCTTAAACAAGTGTTCACCACCTGCTAGCCATGACAACCGAAGAGGTCAACTTACAAACTAGATGAAATCAGTACGGTACCACCACCAAACCTGCTGACACATCAACAGCATCTACATCCAAAATATTCAACCTACCTCTTCAGTTACCCCCATTCCATCGCCCCCCCATATGCCGAGTGGGAAACAAAGCCACAGCTAGAGCTGCTATCAGCTATAGCATTGTGGATGATTTGGCCCAAACACCAATGGCCATGTCCACTCTGAAGGTACTCAAAATGTGCCCAATGTAGCAGAAAGTGTTACTAGCCACCCTTAGGGATGTAGACCCCTCCGACTCCAAGTTGATCACATTCGAAACAGAGAATGGAGAACCGCGCATGCCATCCACCATCGCCTTCTAAATCTCAGTGTCTATCCAAAATTTGGTGATGCACGGGTGCATAGTGGATGAGGGGGCATCCATGTGCGTTATGTCCACCCCGGTTTGGCAGAAAATTGGATCCCCAATTCTACAACCGTCCTCCATAACTCCGTGGGCTTATGATGGCCATGCCACTAAACCCTAAGCAATTCTCCCCCATGTCCCCATCACATTAGCCAAGAAGATAGTGCTGATCGACATAGAGGTCGTCAATGCTCAACTGGACTATAAACTCCTCCTCGAAAGAAGTTATATGTACGCCATGAGAGCGGTTGCATCAACTCTCTTCGGTCTCATGATGTTCCCCCACGAAGGGAAGATCGTGACGGTTGATCAACTCACTTATCACAATTCGCAAGGGTTAACAACACTCACCAACGTTATCCCTACCATCACCACTATTGAGGCACAAGGGATGACCACACATGCAAATGTCGTCCCTGCAATCAACACCATGGTTGACAACACACCAGCCTCCCCATTGTTGAATGTGGGTCCTGGGTTGTTTGTCGATACCACCATGATGGCTCATTTCCCCTTAGTGTCACCACCACCAACACAAAATGAGACTGTAGACTTGTGCATGGTCTCATCCAGCGTCGCTGCACCCAAACAATAAGCGCAGCCGCAACCCCAACCCCAACCCCAACACCGTCTGCAGCCGAAACACCAACAACAACTACAACATCATTCGCAGCAGCAGAGTTTCATGCATCCAGAAGCACAACCACATCTCCACATGCAACCAACAGGGATTTATCTTGGCTCATCACCAGTCCATATGATTTTCTTCCTCTTCCCCCCACCTGGGGTCATGAGAGAACCGGTAATGGCCACGTTAAGCCTACCTAACTTCACATTGGGAATTCCAGTATGGTATCTCAATCCACTAGCTCAACCACCAGTGCCCTAGGTTGTTTTAACCCCGGTGCAACCCATTACAGTTGAATCTCACCCTCCACCTGGCCCGCAAAATCCAACCGCCGCACCCGCACCCGCACCCGCACCGCCCCACCCAAAAAGGGCCAGGGGCAAGAATGCGAAACCTACCGCAGAGATGCGATAAGTCCCACCTTGCACCGTCTGCGAGCAACAGGGCCATCCAACTCAGAACTAACCTGAGATTCTAATTATCCATTTGCATCTAGATGCCATGGATACAAATGAAAACATCCCTATGGTTGAACTCCCAACTGCGCCGATAGTTAGAAACAAGGCATTGAGAGAAAACCATGCTTGCTCCCTTTGCGGTTTGTATGGACATTATTCTCACCATTGCCAAGACTTTCCCGAGTTTCAAATGGAATTAGCCAACCTCCGTCAACATTCCCTTGAGTCTGAGATCACCCTAATCGAAGAAGTTCATCCCTCACCTCATTCTTCAGACACCATGTCCATTTACATGATGTCCAGTTCAACTGACCCGCTGGTCTCCACCATCACTGACTGTCCATCAAACCTGTCTCTTTTGTTGTATCCCCAGCCACAGCTGCAACCTCAGTTGCAACCTCAACCTCAGTTACCAAGGAAACAATGGGGTTCATTCCCACTCAACATGATCCTTTTCCTTTTCCTACCATCCGGGATCATGAGTAAGTCTGTCTTGGCAACCCACAATCTACAGTATTTCACACTGGGAGATCCTGTGTGGTACCTTAAACCAACTACCCTACCTCTGAGGCCCCAATATGTGTTGAATCCTATCAAACCAATTGAGATGATGTTGCACCTACCTCCAGGTCCATCAAATACTCCTCATGTCTCCAGGCCTGCCCCTCTTCCTCCACCAGAGACTGGGGCAAAGCCGCAAAAACCATAACCAATACCATTTACATGATCTCTAGCACCATTTTCCCTTCTGTCTCATCGGCTGTGGAAGATCCACCTAATCTATCCTGGCACGACTTATGCAGTGACGGAGATATATGTAAGACCACTTTCGGTTTTACCCCATTCCCTTTAAACCATAGTGTGGAATCGGTTCTTCCCATAAAAGACCATATTTTTTCATCTCGCCTTGCCAATGACCTTCATCTCGGCAAGGGGGCATACCTCTTTTCTAACTCAGATCATCTACTCTTGAAGAAGACCCACAACGGGCTCCACCTCAAGAGAGTCTATGCCTGATATAACCACTATGAGTCCCTTATAGCTTAGTTGTTTCCCTTTCTTGTTTTTCAATGTTTTTTAGCACAAGTCGGGGGCAGTACCATGAGATACTAATCTAAAGTCACCTGGAATTAGTTCGAGACACCTCTCACACCTCTGGGCTCAAAACTACATCTCCTTATGAGACCATCGTCTCATGTTTAACAAATAAATTTCAGGACCATTTCCCGGAAGCTACCTCGATTTACGAGCCATAGCATGATGATGTAAGTGTTTGTAGACCTGTACTTGTATCACTCGTTCTTACTGCTTCTCGTGCGGGTTATTGGGCCACCACCCATTAAGGGTCGCCATTTTTCTTTTTGTTTTTCTATTTTAACACATAGTTGTCTACTTCATCCACCGCACCTTACGCGGACCTCTAAACCACTATCCACAAAATGATTTCTTTTTCTTGCACGTATTTGGCATATAAATGCCCCTAGACTTGAACTCTCATCACATGTAGTCAAGTTTGTCCACCACAACTCACACACAGCTCTCCTGACCTCTGTCCGAGATCCACCTCGGTTTGCGTGCCTCTGCCGTAATCTATCCTGCGCATGTGTTGGTATGTTTGAGAGCCTTCTACTCTATCCATACTGTGTGGATGACCTATTGCGTGGACGACCTTTGGACCACTATCCACCATCCCGACATGGGGCACCGCCTGTGCCACGACAATCAATTTACCATATTGGAGTTTCGTTTAAGCTCTTTTTTGACTCCTAGAAACAATGAAAAGATAGCCGAGCCTAGCTGCTTCCTTTCCTGCTCTATAAAAGATAGGAAAGGGCTTCTACATCATCTCGTTTACCTCCTTTTACGGACCATGTAGACCATCAAATGAAAAGGACTCCCTCGGTGTATTCAAGCCAAGACCATTCCCCTCTACATACTTTTATTCTTTCTTGGGCAGAGGGGCCGCACTGTATGCAAAAGCTCACCACGGGTTGTCGTTAAGCTCTTTTCTAGCCTTCTCATCAAGAAAATATTTCCGAGCAAACTTGGTTTCGTTCATGCTTGTAAAAGTATCTGAATGATTGTCCAGTCCGTACAGGTTTAACCTTTTCCGACCTGATTGGATGACCAATGGTAAAGAAGTCTCTCATCCCCTACAGGATGGGCGAGTTCTCCTATGTATACTTTTATCCTTTTTTGGGAACAGGAGACTACCAACGAAAAAGAGCCCCCACTGGAGTCTTCTTCGTTCTTTCAGACTCTCTAAAATTGAAAGCACCATCGAGCATTTACCTTCTTGGGCTCGCCAAAAATCCATGAGATTTTACCCCATAGAAAATAGTTTGGAAGCATCCCCCCTTTGGGTCGCCTTCATTCAGAGTACTCTACAATGTGTCTTCCTTGGACTCCATTAATATTAAAAGTGTCCACCTCCCCCAAGTATTTCCCATCTGCAGTGACATTCCCGGTATTATAGCTATGATCCCATTCCCATGAGTCAGTTTCATTTTCTGCCTGGTCCTCCATGCCGTCATACTGTGAACAAAGGAAGTTTGAGTCTACCACACTCCCTCTACCCCTGTTCAATTCTTTCCCTCCCCCTCCCCCCCCCATTCAGTGGGTCAGTCCGCAGATTGTCTCACACCTTTCGGTTATCTCCCTTGTGCTTCTGATCAAGGAAACATCATTTCCTTGAGTAGGGGCAGGTCTCCCTCTGTTGACAACAACACACATATTCCAGAGGATAGACCCAGAGGTCCCTATACCTTGGTTTTGTTAACATCATTGATGAGTTCCTTGGACCGCTTGAGAGGAGTCCTGAGTGCCTCTCGAGATGGTTGTTTCTCGCATGCTCGACTTCAACTACATCATCACACCATTGAGATTCATACATGGTTTGGTCCATGCAGTATTTGGTCAAAGACCCCAGATGTTACTTGACTCTAGCATATTGATGAGTCTATTCGAAGGACCTAAATAGGTTATGTCCCTTGTGATTTCTGGGTTGGATTGGAGACAACATTCAGAAGTCCCCGTAGTGCTTCTATATAGATTTATGATTGATGCAGCATACTTGTACCACAGAGACTCTGACTTTCAATCAGCAAGTCCATACACCTATGTACCATTCTAGATCCAACAGACCATCCGTCATGAAGATATAACATTCCATGAGAATTCCATGGGTCCAATGTACCAGTTCTTCAGATCAGTATTGTATTCCGCCTCACATTGAGGCAACCATTATTGTACCATTAGTTGTATATGATCGACCCTTGTGTTTTAGAGCATAGATCAAATTATTGTTTTGACATTGTCATGAGCATGGGGATGCCCACCTCATCCATATACATGTCTCACATTATTTGTATGTCACACATTAATGGGAACCATATTAATACAAAAACCAAAAGCCACCATGCCCCTGCCCCAGAAGCACCACCTCTACGCAGCAAATCCTATGATGTCCTTCGACCATACGATGAGCTCCTACCCTCATAGATCAGGGGGCAATCTGTTAACCCAAAAAATCCCTCACTCAGCTCTACATGGCCTACACCACCCAAGGACACCCATGATCGACCCTCATAACACCTCATTAGACCCCCACACCCTTAAAAAGTCTTAAGAATGAAGAAAAGGGCTTAAAAACCCTAAAAAGGAGCCTAAATAACTCTCCTAGGGGCTAAAGCCTCCAAAAAGGGGCTAAAACCCCTTAAAGGAGCCTAAAACCCTAAAAGGAGCTAAAGTTAGGGAGGAAGGGGCTAAAATCCCAAAAGAGGGGCTAAAGCCCTGACCAAGGGCATAAAACCATAAAAATCCCCAAGAAAGATATAAAAGGAGGGGTGGGGGTCACTCTCAAAACACTTCTCCTTTCCATACTATTATGCTACCTGTGGATGCCTTGAGACCTCTTTGCCTCTCAATCCACCCACATCCCCCTCTCTTCCACTCATCTCCCCCATTGAGCCATAGCTCTTCCATTGCTGAGTGAGATAGGGAGGTGCTTCCAGCCAGGGCATGGTGACCCATTTCACCAAAGGAGAGGTATAACATCATTTTGTTTATGTATTTGCTTTGTTAGTTTAGTTGTTTCTGGCCACCATTTGTTTGCAGGTTTGATTTCTAACATCTTTTGCAGGTTTATTGTAGCTTAATAGTTGTTTGCAGGTAGCCAAGGCGAAGCCCTAACCTTGCTTGAAGAGGGGCTCATGGCCATTTTCTTTCTGTCATTTGCTTTCCTTTCTGTCCGATTTCTTTACTGCATTTTCCACATGCATGAACCTACCCTTCCGTCTATAGGACGGGAGGGAGCCATTCGTGCCCCTGTAGCAAGGAGAAATCCCTACTACATTAGGGATTAGGGGATCAAAATAATTTTTTTAAATAACTAAGTTCATAAATAAATGGAATAATTAATTAATTATATAGGAATATAATTAATAAAGAAAGGAGTGAGTAGAGATGAGTAATTTTAACATGTAGTAGAATGATAGTAGGAGGTGGTTAAACAGATAAATATGAAATAGGTAATTGTATAACCATAAAAAAATTTAGAATCATAGATTATTTTAAGATGAAAGATACACACACACACACATATATAAGAGTAAATTTATTTCTAGGAATAAAAATATGGGGTGAACTAATTGAATTTAAAATGCGTGGGTATCTATGTAGAAGAAGTGGGCATCATAAAAACATATAAATACATTGGTTAAAACCAAATGATTGGGGATTAGATTGACAAGGAGTAGGTATGAGAAAGTTACAGTTGTGGTCTAGAATGTCACAGTTGTAAACACATGTTTTGAGTGTTTGAGTGATATATGAGTGAATTCTCATTGGTTTGTTGGTTTTCCCCAAAGGGAGGGGTTTTCAGATAATTTCTATGTAATATGTTGATGTGTTGTGTGTCATTGTCTTATGTTTAATGTGTGTAACTATATAAATAAATTTTAAAACCTATTGTAATTAGTATTAAGGACCAACGGTTGGTATCTGAGTTATATTTTTCTATAGGGAGATTTATTTATTGCTAAGGGTTTGGCCTGGTCTTAGATTTGGTGAATACATATTTTAGTGGGATATTTCTGTAAACATCGATTTATAGTTAGAATATGTAACACATCAAGGATGTAAATTGAAAAGTTTACTGGACAAAATTTTGAGGTTCGGAATATTAAAATTTTGAGCCAGAGTTGGGGTAGTTGCTGGAGAATTATAGCATGTCCGGGTAATGCTGCAACATCTAGTTGTTGACATAATAAAATAGAATTGATTTCTTGTTGAAAAAAACGAATATTACCTTCGGGAGAGAGTTGGACGAACATGTAAATATTGTTCTTGTATGAATCCAACGTTTCATCCAGGAATGGGAACTCACAGAATGGATTTCCCTAGTCCTTTGGGACAAAATCGGAGTTAAACTATCATTGCTCGCTAAAGATGATTATTTTCCCTTCCGACAGAATATGATCAGTAGCGTACCATCTCCACAGAGCCAACCCTTTCGGGTTTTTCGTCCAATCACATAAATCACATGAGAAGTTAATTGTCTTGACGGCTTGGTCTCCGTTGTTGAAGCCACCAGTCTAGATCAGGAACCCGTCGAGTGACAACGCCCCAGAGGAAGACCATGTGTTTGTCTGAATTTGAAGAGGGAGGACCTTGTTATTCTCGACATTGTATTTGATGGAATGATCCAAACAATCACTCTGGAAAAAATGATCTCTGGGATTGATATGACATTTCCCAAACAACAAAGAGATATTGGATGATTCGAAATCAGTGATATCAAAGATGATCATCTTGTTGCTGGGTAGGAGGGCCATGTGCATGGAGGAGACACCCAAGTTATTTATCGGTACCTTCCATTTCCCACCTTTGCGTTGCGCTCCTGCCGCTGTCGGAACTATAATCAAGACAGATAAGAACAATGCACACATCATAAAATAAATGGATACGCACTTTCTTGCGCCGGATTTTAGTAAACCCCAATGTTCTGTCACAAAATACGAATGTTCTTTCATCAAAAAATCTTTCTGGTTGTCACCGTTGAAATTTGAACAATTTTAAATCTCCTACAAATAAAGACCAGACCGTAGGAGAACAGTTCAAATCAAACTCTTCTCACTCAGATTATTTGTGAGTAAGAATTATTTGCTTCGAACAATTGAAGTCGATACTCAGGATACACACTGAATTTATAACTTCATATCTAAAAATATAGTCATTTATTGTAAAGAACAAACTATTCTTTCTTCTGGCTTAATGAATGATTTCCTATACATAGCGCTAAACATGATAATATAGAAAGACAGAGGTAGGTATGTCCTTATCCTTGAGGAGGAAACAATAGTAAAATATACATAGTACTGATGTACTGAGACATTAACCCTAGAATTCATGAATGATGAGGAGGTATAGTTTAACTATTCTTATGCTTCAATGTCTATGTTTTTTATAATAAAGGTAATAAATAGCACCAAGTAACACCTTTTAGGAAACGAGCATTATCAAAATAATGTAGTTTATTTCACCATTTGTTTCATGTCTACCCATTTCGTTTCCATTTATTAGGATAAGTATGATTTTTCCAATTTTAGGATGAAGGTGAAAACTAATATATTTTGGATTTATATGATTTTTCCAATCTCAGGATGAAAGTGAAAACTAATGTATTTTGGTTGTCACGTAAAAAAGATAAATTATAGTAATTAGAGTGAAAATTGTGTTTTGATTAATTTTTGTATTCATTCTTTTTAGTTGTGTATAAACCCAAATCCACAATTTCACATTGTTGAATTAAAAATATTTAAAAAAATTAAATTAAAGTATACATAATTTTTAATAGTTTTAAATGATGAATTGATATTATCTTTAATGATGTTATTACTAGTGTAGATCCAAATCCTAGGCTCTATGAATCACCGAGAGGGATCAAATCTCCTCTTAGGTATCCATTGATATCTTTTTAGTTAAGGTCCACATATATTATTATTATTATTTAATATTATTTATGGCCAACATATAGTATTTATTATTATTTTTTATTTTGTTAGAAACGAACATTACAACATTTCCCCATGGTTTTAAAACCATATGCAAGGCCTTGCATATGGTCTTAAAACCATTTGCAAGGCCCTCCTAAACCATGTACAATAAAACCATGGGTTGTGCAGGAGGCCTTGCACATGGTTTTAAAACCATCTGGAAGGCCCTCCTAAACCATGTACAATAAAACCATGGGTTGTTTAGAAGGCCTTGCAAATGGTTTTAAAACCATGTACACATGGTTTTAAAACCATGTGCAAGGGCAACATTTTTTTACGGATAATTCAATTTTTTACTTTTCATTATTTTGTTAGGTAGGAACATTACAACATCTCCCCCATATTGTGTTTTTTTCTTGATCCACATTTTTTTTACAGGTAATTAAATTTTTACTTTTTTATTGTTTTGTTAGGTAGGAATATTACAACATCTTCCATTTTTTTTACGGATAATTAAATTTTTACTTTTTTATTGTTTAGTTAGGTAGGAATATTACAACATCTTCCCCATATTAGGTGGTTTTTCTGGCCACCATTTATTTTAGCCTATAATTAAAAAAATTATTTGTTATTAATAAAAATAACGTTACGTAACGTTACAATATCTCTCCCATGCTGGGCTGTAGAGCGCCTCTCGACGCAATAATGAGATATATTACTTATTTTTAGGATTTAAACTATCTTTCCAAAAACCTAATAATCCTTTGGAAATTTAACTCTCCAAAAGTCACACACTATACATTTTTCACAACCATTATACTTTGCCATATAAAATACCAATATGACCTATGTATGCTACTATGTTTTATAGTATGATCATATTATTTATTCTTTGAGTAGTATCAATACTATTAAAGAATCTTTGTATATTTTGGTAATTTTTACTTGGTTTTACTTTTGAATTGACTCTTAGCTAAAGTTATATTTAATACTTAGTCTCCACTTTTAGTTTAAAAAATATAAAACTATAATTTTTGAATAGAAAATGATGTGTAAAAATATAATATTTATTATATAATTAATTATATTTAATAGTTACCAAACACAAATACTTGATCTTTTGTATTAGTGAAATCATATTAAATTTTAAATCCGGATCAAGAGATTCAAATAGATCCCAATATTTAGATTCAAAATGAAACTATGAACTTCATCCATCATATCATATCATAAGAGAGATATAAAATAAAATCCTGAACAAAATAATTCTAGTGTACCATTTGCATTGACATTGCTCTCTATACCAAATTTCTTTGTTAAATATGACTTATTATTTGTGTGTATTATATATAAATATGAACCCAAATATGTCAAGTGAGAGCATGTGATATGGGGCTCTCAAATAGTCTCATATCAGTGGGAATCCGTCATAGCACGTATTGTTTGAAGTGTAATGATTTCGACCATTTAGGTAGTTTCAACATGGCATTTAGTCCAAATAAGAGATTTATGATTGCTAAAATTGTAGAATGAAACAAATTGCAATTTCCAAGAAGGATTTTGATTGGATTTAGGAAAAAAATAGGCCCAAATAAGGAGCCGCTTTGATGTCCTGTTATCCCATACCATGAATTGGGTCTAACATTTTGTAAAATAAATGATTGACACATACGTCACAACATATCAAGAAAAGCATCTTATTGAAATTCATTAAAAACATTTGTCTATAGGTTGTATGCTACATTGTATGAATATTAATTCACGTAGAAAGGTGTTTATTTTAACAAAGTATGTGAACTCAAATTTTAAAGTTTTTAAAAGCTAAATTTTCTTGAGTACAATTTGTCCTAATAATTATACCATTTATTACTATCATAATTAATGTGGTAAATAAAATAAAATATGGTAAATAAAATAAAATATTGGTGATTGATTTAAAATCATATTAAATAAACCATGTTAAAATAAGAAGCATATTAAGAGACTTTAAGAATTTCCATTGGATATAGCTTGAGTGATCAGGAGGAATAATTATTACCCTCCCAATCGAGGTTCAATTCAATTCTTGTAAGACATGATGCTCTTGTTGATCCCCTATATATTGACTATGTAACTCTTGAGTGGATTATGTAATTTTTGCCATAAAAATATTAAAGTTGGATACAACAAAAAATTATGTATATTTTATATGAAAACAATCATATAAGAAAAGGAACAACTATTGAGTATAAATCAATAAAAAATATCCTAAAAAATCATCTATTGTAGATGACAAAAAAAATATCATGCAATTAGTAGCAATTTTACCTTTCTTTTAAGATTTCCTTTGGACCATTTGGGGAAATTAATAGTTACTAGTCCTTTATGGAAAAAAATAGATTAGAATTTGTATATTTCACAAACAATTCAACTAAATCCATAAAGGAGTAGTTTTGATCTTTGTGGTAGATATTTTATATAACTTGTTAGTATTCATAACACTAAAAGATCTTTCAAATATAATGATATATCAACAAAATTGAACTCACAATTGTAGAGAAGAGAAATCTATTAATCTAGAATGATATTTCTTATATAGTGAGTTCCTTATTTTATAGGAAGATTCAAAATGGGGAAGTTACCTTTTTCTTAGTAATAAAAAGTAACTAATTATAAATGTATTATGCTTTATCACTACTATCCACCACCTCTAGTTTGTAATGCTCATCATTTCCTACCCACTTCAAGATGTAAGTATGTCCCCTTGCGAAACAAGAAGAGTAAAAAGAGTAGCAAAATCAACTTGCAAAAACCATTTAACATGGGTACTAGTTCCTTAGTGAGTGGACTTGTTGTGCATTTCCAAAAATGTATCATTATTTAGTGTTAGTTGGTAATATGGAAGCTCATATATCTTGAGTTGGGAGACATGCACTATCGGAAGAAAACCCAATTGTAGTGGAAGATCTAGTTTGAAGACATTTTTACCTATGTGCTACACATTAGTATAGATTCCATGACATAGTGGTTGAAACTTGTGATGTTTGGCCTTTAGACACCTTAAAGCATTGTTTTCTAATATACAACCATATCTTATCACCATTTGATTGGAAGGATGTAAGGATGCGATGAATATAACATGACATCTAGATATGTGTTTGGTTACTTCGAAGGGTGCTATGTACCTATAGAAATTAATGTAGGTTATATGTCTCGGAAATGCAATAGCCTGCTTTTAAGAATTGAGTTATTGTTGTGAAGTAAGATATGCTAAAGTGGTTGGGAATTGAAAAGGGGTGGTTGAACCATAACACACTTCAAAAGGAGAATATCACATGATATAATGCATTTCCATGTTATAAGAACGATACAGTATGTGTAATGCCTTATCCTACTATTTATCATTTTTTGAATAATATACCCAAAGTAGTTGGATGAATGTGTGACCAACCAACATGATTTCATCAATTTTGGAGGAATTATTAGAGTATTGTATATTTCATTCCAATTTTTTCCAAAGTTCCTTCCAAAAATGATTGAAAAACTAGAAACCCTATCATAAGTGATAGTTGGAGGAAGCCCAAAAGATATCCAAACATGGCAAGAAAACAATTTTTCTATGAATTTCTTATTGAAGGGATTGCAATAGATTATTCTAGGAATTGAAGTGTTCCCACAGAGTGAGAAATGTTCTTCCCTAATCACTAGCAAACAAGCCTCAACAAAAAGCACACAAGTCTATTGCAAGCAACAAAACCAACACTCTTAAGAGTGTATAATCATGAAATGGTGTCTGGTTTACTTACAGTAGGTTATTGTAGAGAATATACAATTTGACCAAACACTTGATCATTAAAAACTTGTTGCGTTTCGTTCATAAAAAGTGGGAACTCTTACCTCTAAAAGTTACAACAATAGGATTTGTGGACAAATGAATAGATCAATGACTTAATTGTATGAACCATTCATATATTTAAGCACTACATGGAACTTGTTCATATAGGAATCCCATTTGAAGTGATGTTATTCATGAATATTAGATTGTGAATTCTAAATGATAAATGGATGATTATCTACGTAAAGAACTATTTATTTACACAAGAAATAATGATGCCAATGTTTTAAATCTTGAACAAGTGTTAAAATTCCTTATCATATATTATATACTTGAATTTGGATATTGATAAGAATTTTGAACGATACACTATAGGATGGCCTCCCTAATTTATAATGTCCCTAATATCATAATTTAAAGAATCATGCTATAACTCAAAGAGTTGTTGTAGTTAAGGTAATTTAAGGACGGGGTTTAAGAAAAGATATTCTTGAGCTAATGAAAGGTGGTTTCTATATCCGGGACAAATAAAAAAGATTGATTTGACATTACATGGAGAGGACATGATAGGTTGGAAAATGAACTTTCCTTAGAATTGAAATTACTTAGAATTTTTTTTTTAAATTAGTTGTAGTGTGGGGAAAGGGAAAATTTAAGAGGGCCTTAACATTATGAGGGTCTAATGCCTTTTGTAGAAATTAAAAATCCAACATAAGAAAAAGAACTTTGTCCAATCACATTTTTTTTTTAGTTTTAGTTGTATTTGATTAGTACGTAGAATATCTAACACTTTGAGAAATATGGACAACATGTTCATCACAAGTATTCTTGAAGAATCAATGAAGATCAATATATAATTTAGATAAATAATCACAAAATGTGGAAGGTGTAAATGGAAAAAGTCATAATGATATTATTTTTGGAATTTCAATGTGTTTAAGTTGAGAGTCTCGATGAATACATTCTATAGAAATTAAAAATCCCAAATAATAAATAGAGCTTTGGCCAAACACATATTCTTTTAGTTTTATTTGTAGTTTATTAACATGTAAAATATCCAAGACTTTGACAAATATGGAGGACATGATAATTGCAAGTATGGTTGAAGATCAATAATCTAGATAAATAATCACAAATGACCATGGTGAGGATGGAAAATGCCATTAATGTCATTTCTTATGTAATTTAATTGTGTTTGAGTTTATGAATGGGCATCCCTAGTAAACACTCCACCCATCATCAGGGTCAAAATAAAGTTGCAATAGGTATAAAAGAGTATAATTAGGATAAGTAGATAGGGTTTTGGAGAAATTATTATTAGGGATCGTGGGGATTAAAATATTTTTTTTTAAAATAAGTAAGTTCATAAATAAATGGAATAATTAATTAAATTAAATAGTAATATAATTAATACAGAAAGGAGTGAGTAGAGATGAGGAATTTTAACATTGTGTAGAATGATAGTAGGAGGTGGTTAAATAGATAAATATGAAATAGGTAATCATATAAACCACAAAACAATTTAGAAACATAGACAAGTTGAAGATGAAAGGTAACTAGTTAGAGAGTAAAATTTGGAAAAGGAACACGAAAGAAGAAATGGTGTCCTTGAAGAGACATGAAACAAGGGATCTAGTCGCATTACCAAATGGAAGGAAACCCATCGACAATAATTGGGTATTCAATAAAACGTTGAATGCAACAAGACAAGTCGAGAAGTACAAGGATCGAGTGGTAGCAAAAGGGTAATCCGTAATCGAAGGAGTCAAATTTGATAACATTTCATCTCATGTTTCTAAGCTAACTTTCATAAGGGTAGTAATGTATTTAGCTACAAAACTTTATCTTGAGATAGAATAAATGGATGCCAAGACAACATTTCTTCATGGTGATCTAGAAAAATAGAATTATATGATGAATCATAAAAGTTTTACAGTGAAAGTAGAAAAGGAGCTCATCTGCAAGATTAAGAATTCTCTCCATGGTTTAAAAAAATCACCTAATATGTGGTATTTGAAGTTTCACATGTGTATCTAGCAAATACAATTTGTCAGCAGTTAGGATGGTAATTGTGTTCATGGGAAGAAATTTAATGGTCATTTCATATATTTAGTATTGTATGTTGACAACATGTTGTTGGTCGGGAATACCGTAGATTTGATAAAACAAGTGAAATTGTAGTTATCCTGAAAGTTTTATATGAAGGATACTAGATCAAGGAATTTTATTCTTGGAATGGAAATCACAAGAGATCAAGAAGGAAGAAGGATCGGGTTAAGTTAGAGAAGATATGTTGAGACACTTCTGAAATGTTTCAACATGTACGGTAGTAGTTTAGTTAAGGTACTTATCTATCATGGGGGTTTCACTAGAAAGGAAATATTATATTATGTCCATTCATATTCAGGGTTTGAATACTCTTAAAATCTTCAAAAATATATTGCCTCGTATTAAGGGGTCAAGGGTTTTTTTAAATAATTTGACATAGTGATATAAATATTGAGGGTTATTTTATTTGGGTGGGTCAAGGAATACTATATGAAAACTTTGTATACTATAATATTTAATTTCAAATATTTTTTCTATAATATTATCATTATGCTTATGTTTTTTGTTTTTTAAATTAAATAAAAATATTCATATAATTATGTTAATCATATTATAATATTATTTATTGAAATCATAATTCCAATTGAAATCTAACTCCATCAATCCATCTTAAAAAATGCCAAAGAATTTTATTATATAATTGGATCATATACATAAAAACAATTGAGGATTTTTGTCTTAGTTTCATATAGAAACCTCTTCCCAATTAAATAAAATTACAAATATTCCAAAATAGAATACTTCTTGACCCAAGAAAAATAAATAACCTCTTGGATAACCAATGTTAAATTTATATGTGAGTGGAAATATTTTTTTTTAAAGAATTTAAATAGGAAATTATTAGAATGTGCTCTAATGTTTGACTAATTTTGATCTTGTATAGATATAAAAATGCGATTCATTTGTTGTGGAAGAATATGTGTTCACTAAACTTGGAATACTTTAAGCATAATAAGATATCTGCACATAATTTATCCAAACAATAAGAGTGTTATTTTACCATATTTTACTATGCATGTATTAAAAATTGCATACAAATAGCTTTAAAAAAAGAATAGAAAACATTTATTAAGATTATTAAAAATATTTATGGAGTTTTGTTCGGGTACATAGGGTACTCCCAAAAGACCGAACACCTTCAGAAACCACTTCACACAAATAGATCATAGATCAACACACCAATGTTTGTCACGTGGTTAAAACCCTTGAGAAGGAAACAGACCACGACCCCAGCCAAATAGCTACTTGGAGCAATTTATTATGCAAAAGAAAGAAAGTTACATGAGCTTCTCATAATCGATCAACTAGCCAAGGACCCTCTATGCTCTTTAAATAGATATCATAGACCAATCGGGTGTTAAGCCACGGATCAATGGTAGGTATGATCTAAGAGAAGTTGAACCATCGGATTACTCTATGTCTAGAACATATCGTAACCATCGGATTAGAATATTTACAAGTGCATACTAATGCATACTAAAGAAACACACTTTTACCTAACGGATATATTACACAAGTTGATCTTAACTAACTCCTAAGCGTCTAAATATCCTAACCTCCCCCCTTAAGAACAACTTGAGATAGGATTGAAGGATTTACAAAAATGACACTGTTAGGAGAAGGAAGGAGGAATTAGAGCCTATCCCCGCCTTAAGGACACATTCCTGAACTCCTAACATAGATCGAAGTTTAGAAAACTTCGCTTCTGTAAGAGACTTGGTGAAGATGTCTACAACTTGATCATCTGTAGGGAAATAGAGAACTTCAATAACACTATCATGAATAAGATTTCTAATGAAGTGCATGTGGAGCTCAATGTGTTTGCTACGCTGATGTAGAACTGGATCTTGGCAAGCTTGATGGCACTTTGATTGTTGCACCAAAATGGAGTAGGTTGCTACTGCTCGAATCCAAACTCTGAAAGGATCTGTCAAATCCATAAAGCTTCCTGACTGGCAGGGATGATTTTAGGGGCGAATTTTATCCCAGTGGGCTATTTTTCTATGTTTTTCTCCCAAAAAAGATTCGCCATTTTGCATTTTTTGAAGCCCCATTTCACCCAATTTTGATGGGGTAGAATTTTTTCACCCTAAAAATTGCCAAATTATTATATAAATGATATAAAATCCTTGGAAATTAAAATATTTTTTGAAAAATGTCGCCAATCATTTTATAGTTGGCTATTTAAGAATTGGTAATATTCGCCAACATTTAAACACTTTTAAATAAGTATGGTTTCTTAAAATCATCCTTGCTGACTGGCATTAACTGTGGCTCGATATTCTGCTTCTATTGAAGAAAGAGCAAGTGCTTGTTGTTTCTTACAAGCCCAAGTGATAGGTCCAGATCCCAGACTGAAAACATAACCTGCAGTAGACTTCAAATCATTAGGATCGCCGACGCAATCTGAATCAGTGAAACCAACCAACAAAGGTTTCCCCCCTATACTGTAATGAATCCCAAACTGAATTGTACCTCAAATATATCAAAGTATTCTTTTTGCTGCTTTCTAGTGACTTTCATGAGGAGTTTTCATATAACGGGCAACACAACCAACGACAAAGGAAAGATCAAGACGAGAATGAGTCAAATATAAAAGACTACCAACAAGCTGATGATACCAGGTGGCATCTACTTCAGGGGAAGTACAATTGGCAGAAAGTTTGACTCCAGGCTGGAAGGGAGAAGGGGCTAGTTTACAATCTTCCATGTGGAAGCGATGAAGAAGGTCACAAGCATACTTAGACTGGGAAAGAAAGATTCCTTCTTTGGTTTGCAAGACTTGGAGACCAAGAAAATAATGCAAATGTCCTAAGTCTGACATTTCAAAATTTTGCTTAAGACTGGATTTCACATGGGTTATAAGGTTAGGGTCACTACCAGTAAGGATAAGATCATCAACATAAAGAACAAGTAGGTTGATATGGTTTCCTACTTTCTTGGTATAGACATTGGGGTTAGAATGGCATCTAGAAAAACCAGTGTCAGGGAGAAAGCTATCCATTTTGGCATACCAAGCTCTAGGAGCTTGCTTAAGGCCATATGAGGATTTCTTAAGGAGACATACAAGGCTAGAGTTATCCTGAACATATCCAGGAGGTTGTTCCATGTAAATTTCCTCCTATAAATCACCATATAAAAAGGTAGACTTGACATCCATTTGATGGACTTCCCAATTATATAAGGCTGCAAGGGAAAGAACAAGGCAGATGGAATTCATTTTTGCTACAGGGGAAAAGGTTTCATTGTAGTCAATCCCTTCAACTTGGGAAAAACCTTTGGCAACTAACCTTTCCTTAAGTCTTTCAACACTTCCATATGATGCATACTTAGTTCTGTAGACCCATTTACATCTGACAAGTTTTCTTCCTTTTGGAAGAGGAACAAGATCCCAAGTATCGTTTGCCATTAAGGAACGATATTGTTCATCCATAGCTACATCCCAATCTAGATTTCCTTAAGCTTCTGCAAAATTTTCTGGATCATGATTCTTGAAAACTTGAGCCAAACGAGAAGAGGCTCACTGAAACTAAGAACGTGTTCGACGTTGATCTCTAAGATCACCGGCAAGATCACCAACTGCTTCACATGTTGAACGGACCCATCCAGGAGGCATTGGTGCTGGTGCAATTGGAGGAACATGAGCAGGTGGAGGTGGATTTTCATCCTCACTGTCATCATCAGAAACTGGAGTTGGAAACCTGTCAAGGAAGCTAGGAGAAGAAGAAGAAGGAACAATCACCAAATCAGGCTTGTAGGCCAAATATGGCACACCCGCCAAGTTAGGGTTGCAGGCCAAGATATTTTCATCAAATTTAACATCCCTTCTAATGATTATATCATGAGAATGTGGCCGAATAATTCTATAACCTTTTACATCTTTAGAATATCCAACAAATATGCACTTTTCACTTTTAGGCTACAATGCTTTCCGTTTTTCATCCGGAATGTAAAGCCATGATTCCCAACCAAACACACAAAAGTGACTTACATCTGGTTTAATTTTACTCCATGCTTCTTCTGGTGTTATACCTTGTAAAAATTTAGTGGGTGTGCGATTAGCTATGTAATTTTCACAATTGATGGCCTCAACCCAATATTGAAGACTTAGTCCCTTAGATTGGATCATACAATTAGCCATTTCTTTTAAAGTGTGGTCCTTCCGTTCAGCTACACCATTTTGTTGTGGTGTATATGGAACAGTGTGTTGTTGTTGGATTCCTTGTTTAGTGCAAAAAGTAGTGAACTTGTTGTTAACATATTCTCCTCCATTGTCAGATCTTAACTTAATAATTTGATGACCAGATTATTTTTCAACAAGGGCGTTGTAGGACAAGAACATGTTAAATACTTCACTCTTAAGTTTTAGGAAGTAAACCCAAGTGCATCTGGAGTAGTCATCAATGAAAGTTAAGAAATATTTGAAACTAGAAAAAGAAGCAGATGGAAGAGGGCCACACAAGTCACTATGCACAAGTTCCAAGGGAACTGAGGCATGCCAAGAGGTACATTTGTCAAAACTACCTCAATGATTTTTTTCGAGTACACAACTAGAACAAACACCATCCTTGCAAGATACCAGTGGAAGACCAGTCACCATATTTTTTTTACATAGTTGTTGCAATGAGCGATAATTTAAGTGACCAAATCACTCATGCCAGAGTTTGCTCAAGTTATCACTATGAGCAAAAAAAACTAAAGGAAAAGGTGATGACCCAAAGTTGTTAAATTCGTGCAACCTGGTAATATCATCAACAGTTTCAGTAGCAAGGACATTTTGAGGATTTTTAAAATCCTTGATTACAACTTGGTGAGGTGTAAACGTCATAGTTTTACCTTCACCTGAATGAGTGATTTGATAGACTGATAACAAATTGCAATAAATTTTTGGAACACATAGTACATCACTGAAATGACCATTTTCTACTGGAACTGTTCCAGATTCTACAACATTTAGAGATCTATCATCACCAACAAATATTTGTTTGGTGTTACATTCATGCATAGTAGAAAAGATGGCTTGATCCTTATCCATATGATAAGATGCTCCAGAATCAATGAGCCATTCATTTGAAGTAGAAGAAGAAGATGTAGTATAAGAGTAACCAGAAGCACAAAGTGCATGTCCATGAGAGTTAGATTTTGAAGATGAATCTAGGCTGATGTGGTGCTTCTTCATTGCTGCTTTCAAGGATGCCATCTTCTTAAAACATTTAGATTCATCATGATTATCTTTCCCACAAAAATTGCAATGATTCTCAGTCTTCTTTCCTTTTTGCTTGGATCCTTTGTCATTTTTTAAAGGAGGAGCTAATGGAGAGGGTTTGGGACCCTTGTTGTTTGGCTTATTATTGCGAAATTTTTGTTTCTTGAGAGGCTTGGACTTTTCTTTCTGTTGGGACAATAAGGGTTTCCTAGATGTATCTGCATTGTTAATTATTCCAAGATGAATGAGCTTATCTTTCTCTCTAATTAAGGAATCACAAAATGATTCAAGTCTAGGCTCTTGATAGCTAGCTGCAGTCAAGGATTCCTTCATGGAGTAGAATGTAGATACAAAAATAGAATATGCAGGTCCAAGTTTTGAAAGAATATGATAAATACATTGTTCGTCTTCTTTCTTAATCTTGCATTTGGCACATAATTGTCTAAGAGTTTTATACTTAGATAAATAGCATTGAATGCATGAAAAATCATTTGGATTCAAGGAAAGCAACTCATTCTCAAGTTGATGACCCCGAATTTCATTGTGTTTACCAAATACAGATTCCAACTTTTCCCAAGCGAGATTAGGTTCATCAATTCCAGATATGTGGAATCGCAAATCAGTAGAGTTTGACATCCCAATCAATCCACGAGCTTCATCATATCGATTTGCCCATTTAATTTTCTTATCATCATCAATAGGTTTTGTTTCTTTCCCTGAGGTTATCCTGAAAATTCCCCTACTTCACAGAACATCCTCCATACGAGATTTCCATGAGAAATAGTTAGAACATGTAAGTATAATATCACAAGGGGCGACCATACTATAACATAATGGCTGAAAGAACAGAAACTAACTGTCTAGATGCAAAGAGCTCAAAAAAATACACGGTTTTTAAAAAAACAGCACTTAAAACTGATTCTGGATGATGAAGTTATGCTTGATCAAAGAAAAAGTTGAAGATGTCCCCAATAGTGATGTGGCAGATATTAACTTGACCGACTAAAAAATTGAAGCCCCCTCTTCCTAAGATCAGCCTTTGACAATCACTTTTACAATAAAGTTGTTTTGAAGTGAATCACTTTTGTAGAATAAGTGATGTTCACTTTTACAATAATGTGACTTTTAAATAGTGCGTCAATAAATTAAAAGACTTAAGTGACTCACTTTTATTTTATTTTATTTATGTGAGATGCACTTTTACAATAAAGTAACTTGAAAATAGAAATTGCATGCACTAAAAAGTAGCTTGATAAGACTTGAACTTAAGACTTATCAAGGTGTAAAGCAACTTTGGACTAAGTGAGCTAAGTTTAAAAGGTACGTAAAAGTATGAAAAGAGGAAGGGGGCTTTTTTTTTATTCTTCTCTCTTGTTTTCCGTGCTTGCTTTCTTTTCTTGCAAATCACAAAAAAAACGAAAAACAGAAACAAAAAAACTTTTTCCACACAATGGGGTTAGATCTTGGTTAGCTTAATCAAGAAGTCTACATTTTCAAGTTTTCTCACTATTTCTGATTTTCTGTGATCGCACAAGGTTCACAACAAAGAGCATACGTAGCCGAGATGAGAAGAAATTTTTTTTTTCCTTACTATTTCTGATTCACCGCGATCACGCAAGGTGCACGGAAAAGAGCATATGCAGTCAGGGAAAACAATAGTCCGAGACTAAAACATAAAAGATCTAATAATAAACTGATAAAATATGAGAGATTTAAAAAATAACAAATCCATCACGGTAACATTATACCTTCAAATTTGCTAAAATGGGTGTTTCTGGAGCAAATGGAAATGGTTTTCGGTGAAATGAAAACTATTTCCCAATGAAAATGATGCTCTGGACGCAATGGAATAGCTCCCACAAGCCACAAATGCATACAAAATCTAGAACCATAAACCCTTTCAAAGTTTTGGTAACACCGATTCCAGATCTTGATCAAAACTGAAAGCGACTCTTCATAAAAGCTTTGATACCATGTCCGGGTACATAGGGTACTCCCAAAAGACTGAACACCTTCAAAAACCACTTCACACAAATAGATCACAGATCAACACATCGATGTTTGTCATGTGGTTAAAACCCTTAAGAGCGAAACAGTCCATGGTCCCAGCCAAATAGGGACTTGGAGAAATTTATTATGCAAAAGAAAGAAAGTTACATGAGCTTCTCATAATCAATCAATTAGCCAAGGACCCTCTATGCTCTTTAAATAGATATCATAGACCAATCGGGTGTTAAGCCACGGATCAATGGTAGGTATGATCTAAGAGAAGTTGAACCATCGGATTACTCTTTGTCTAGAACATATCGTAACCATCGGATTAGAATATTTACAAATGCATACTAAAGAAACACACTTTTACCTAATGGATATATTACACAAGTTGATTTTAACTAACTCCTAAGTGTCTAAATATCCTAACAAGTTTAATTTATTAATATTATAGAAAACATGAGCTCTCTATGGATATTATTATAGTTACATGATATAAAATTGGTAGATTAATAGGTCTTTGCGTGAAACATGTGTAATTTTCATCTTTTCTAAGCATTGCACTAACCATTGGACTATTTTTATTTTACATTCTTTGTTACAATGATCTATTAACTCGGTTTCCTTTTACGTGTGTTTCCTTCCCCATTACTACTTCATTGGGTCTTCCACTATCCAATGCTACAAATGAATCTGTCTCCCTTGCAATCCTACTGGGATCATTACTAGCATTATATTATATTTTATTTATCATCTTGTTTTCTTATACTAAGATGCGTTAGGGATCTTGTTGTTACAACTTTACAATATGATATAAAGGGGGTGTTAAAAATGGATACCTACAATATCTGGTGAAGCTAGGGGTTTTATTAATTGGAAATGTATATTGTGAGGGGGGTTCAACAATACAACTTTAGGAAGTATTCTCCAATATTTAGTGAAATTAGGGATATTCTTTAATATCCTTTGAGAGAATGTGCTATGTAACAAGTTCACTGAGTGAACCCCCTGTGTTATTTATGTGCGAGTTAAGCTATATGTTGAACAATGTCCTAAGAAAAAACAAGAAATAAAGTACATGTTATGTGTGCCCTATGCTATTGTTATAGGTATTCTAATTTATGATATGGTTTGTACATGACTTGATATTTCCCATGCATAGTGAGTGTTGAGTAGTTACACATCAACACACGGAAAATAGCACTAGACCACAGTAAAGAGAGTAATCAAGTATTTACTTGGAATGAAAAAATATACAATTTGTAATGAAGGAGAACCTAAGGGAAACAAGGAAACCTATGTATATGCTTTGTTGAAACTAACTAGGATAAAGGTATTGACCATAGGCATTCGACCAATGGATATGTGTTCAATCTATTCAATGGAGTAATTAGTTGGATTAGTAGAAGGTAGTCAGTCATTGCATTATTGACTATTGACGTTGAATATATGGTAGATACCCATGCGTTTAAGGAGGTTTTTTCATTGAAGATATTATGTTCATATGTTGGGTTTGGTCAACATGTTGTTAGGTTGGATTGTGACAGTCAAATTATAAACTTCCCGGTGAATAATACAAACTATCATTCAAATATGAAACAGATTGATGTTCAATACCATTTTGTGAAGAATGCCACAAAAGGTAAACATGGTGAAGAATGCCACAAACTCATTGACTAAGTCAGTAAGCACAAAGAATTTTTTTTGGTGTAGGTAAATGATGAGATTGTTAGACCAATTAAAGTAAATGAGTGGGAGAATGTTGGGAATCTTATATTCTTTGCATGTAATTCAACTCGAAAAGTTGATAGTTAGTTTGTACAAGTCGACTGACTGGATGAAGTAGTTGTAGGCCAAAGGGAAATGACTATTTGACATGAAGTCAACATAATGACCAAAATATTAACGGACAATCAAAGAAGGTTGACACAGTCAAATGAACTATAACAAAATAACATAAAATTATTAGGGAGTTATGGAATGTCATTAATGAGAGATTGGTTGTATTGTATCTATAAAATAGAAATAATGGCTATGCATTATGTAGAGTAGCGTAGTAGTGTATAACATGATAATGTAATAAAGTGTGATTTGTGTTCTTGCAAGTCATGTTGTAAACACATGGTTTGAGTGTTTTATTAGTAGATGTGTGAAAGCTCACTTGTTTTTTTCACCTAGGAGTTGGGTTTCCTAGGTAATTTCTATGTAATGTGTTCATATTTTGTGTGGAATCATTTTCAAAATCTATTGTAATCAGTATTAAGAAGAAACATGAAGGGGCTTGACCTATGAAGGTAAAATCTGTCATCCCAAACATAGAAAGTGAATAAGTTGGGGCATGATAGGGACAATGTGTTTTTACCAGTTTGGGCCTTTCGAGAACCCATGTATTCTATGAAAAAACTCTAATTCAATCAACTGGAACAAATTTATAATGATCCATGATCACTATGTTGTGATAAAATTATTATTTTATCACTTTTTCAAAGGTACTCCAATAGGTCTATACAGGAACACGATGATTATTAAGAATTTGTGATGTAGGTATCACTTAAATTTCAAATCCCTTTTAAGGAATCGAACACTTAGAACTACTAAAACAATATATTCTTTCTCCAAGTAGTCACTATAGGTTTATATCTCAACTGATATCCATATTGATATTGGATACTTCCCTTCTTAACAATAGGATTCTAAACGCCCTCCTATAGGCTTGATCGATTTACCATGCTTCCATATTTATTTAACCCCAAACCGAATTCATTATGCTAGTTTCAACACATTTTAAATATCAACATGCCAATTTGGAAATATAAACATGCTTCCCCTATTTCGCTCAAAAATATATGGAATAAAATTGTTTCCTTTGCAAATCGCTATAGGATTGTGTTTTATCCTTATTGTGTTTATGTCTTGTATTCAATTTCACTTGATTATTTGACTTCTTTCTTTAATTCTAAATTGCATAATGCAATGGGAAATAATTCAATGGCTTTGTACCTACATTTGACACAACACAAAAGTATGATTGATAGTCCACGCTAAATCTAAACAAAGTTGCTAGTTAGAACCAAGAAACTCAAATGAACTAAGATTAGATCACATCAACTCAAAGGGTATTTCATACAAAAAATTTAACATCTTTATTGTAGCATGCTTTGTACCTATAATAATTTCTCATCCCTATCCAATCAACAAGAAGTCTAAATACTGAAAGTAAAAGAAAATAAGTGTTGATTATCAATGGTCACCTTGCATACAATAAATATGAACCATTCATAGGTAGTAACTAGAGACAGAATTAACAAGCATCCCATCCTACCAATGAATTAAATGTAGACATGTTGATCTTTAAAGAATATCTTGAGCATCGGAGGCCTTAGAATATGCAAGGGGCTTGAAATTAGGTATTCCTCTTTGATGGATGGGATTAATCCATTTAGTTTGGTGGGATAGATAGAGTCCATTAGAGGTGATAAGATGTGTGGAAGAGTTTGAAAGAAAAACATCACATCAATGGTCGAGATGCAATGATGCATATTCTCAACATGAATCCTGACTCTTGGAGGCATCACAAGAAGTGATAAAGGCAAGAAAAATCCCTATACACCAACAACCAATATTAGAGTATGGAACTTGTCCAAAGTGAACCTGATCCATTTGAGGGAGTTGTTGATGCTTTATTTTGTACCCCTCTCAATTTTGCAAATATCACAAAAATGCCGAATTTCTCATGCATGATCTCAAAGCATTACTACTTGACGTTAACTCTGTGTGCACTATACATTTTTTCCTTAAATAAAGACCCAATTGACACCAATATTGGACTAGTCCAGTAATTAAATGGGAGACCTACTAAGATGATGGAAACAAGATATTCTTAATTGTTTCCGTAAACATATAAAATTGGTTCATTTTGATGATATATTTATTGGTATCTTCCACATTCGTGAATAAATATTTATTTGTTTGGAATGATATGAGATTTTTTTTAAGTAAAAATTATTTGATGGAGCTATGGTATGGTCCATGTTTTAAAAAGCGACATTGAAAAGAGATCAAATAGAGATGAGGTAAAATATCTATGAATTAATATCACCATGTTTATGAAGAGTGTTTGAATTGTTGCATGCATGCATATAAAAGGATTATGTTGTATATTACATAATGTGTTGTATATTACATAACGTGGAATGTCAATATTTTATTACCTTGTTGTTGGTAATGGTAAAGTTTGGTTGAATCATTTTTTGAGTTCACATGGTTTAATACCATATTGTGTGCTGGATGAATTTATGAAAAAGGAGCCTTGTTTAGGTATTTGTATTGGCAGTTCAGAAGGTGGTGCAGTTAATGAATCCAATTGAAAAGGATATTGTTTTTTGATTGAAGGAATGCCACATTTAATGACTTACTTATTCATCGTTGTTCTAAGAAATGAAAAGTGGCATGCATGGAAAATATTAACAACTAGATTTTCAAACTTTCACTATTTTTTTAGGTTTGTAATGGCATTCAATGCTTTGAACATGGATCATGAACAAGTTACTTGCCAATTGTATCGAGGGTTTTGTTTCATACTTGTTACCATGAGAGAATTTTGGGTTACCACAATAAAAGTAGAAAGTGAAGCAAGCTCAGAAGACTGGTATTTGAATTGCTTGGTAACAACAAACCTGGTTACTCTTCTTTGACAGGTATGCAAGTGACATTTGGCTTACCTACATTGGATTTTTTATATTCATTGATTTTTAGTGCTCCTAATTTTTGTTTGTGTGCCCTCCCTTGGTTGATGCCCATAACCTGTTGCGAATTCTAGTAACTTGCTTCTTTTGTCATGATTACGACACATCTCAATCTGGGTGGTTTAAAGTTATATTTTTTTATCTTGTTACCTATATTTCATAAAATCCTAATGCCCTAAATCCTTGCTTACCTTCTCCTCATGTCATTCCCCATCTTTGAAGGTCGTCAATTGCAAGAGATGGGTATTAAAATGAAAATGGATATGATGAAAGTATGGTTCAGTAAATGACATCGTTTCAAGAACATGGTTTAAATGATTTCTTTATATGGAACTAAGTATTTATAAAAAACTAGATGTTTAATACAATGAGTTGATTTTTGTGTATAGACCTTGCACTCAATCAAATGTGATTGACCTTAATTTTAAAACCCTAAATGTTAAATATTTTACCAATGGAATTTGAATTTCGTCATAACTAATTGCTATCGGTCATATTGTAATTCATAAACTTGATGAGATGATCCTTGGTCTGTTTTTTAGCAAAGATTTAGTAAAAGAGTTTCAGTTTCCATATTTAGATCAAGGTGAATCTGAGAGATGAGCTTTCATAGATAAAAATTATGGGTTGACATGTTTGATATCCCTCACGTGTCTGACCTCCATTTGACTTATATGGATCTCATAATTCATCCTTTAGTTTTCTTAGGCATATTCAGTCCATTGCATTTTTCTTGAAAGGTTTCAAGTTAATATTTACTTTACCCTTATTCCAACGATCCCCTTCCAATGGTATAAATATTCCCATCTCCACTATTCTTGTGTCATCCCCCTCACTTCTTTTCAATGAACCATTTAAAATTGATATCATGAAATGATCTTGTCCAGGATATGAATGTCCTCTAATTGTGCCGAAATTTGATGACCTACCATAAATAGAAGTAGATCTCAAGTGATCCATGGAAGAATTTACAATTTTATTTTGATAAGTAAACAAATGTACTGTTAGTATTAATGATTGAATATCATTGTTCCTAAAGTGGCACAAATATGGTGCTATCTACACAACCCTCCTTGGAATTTGCATTCAAACCGAAGCCACTTTTGACATATTCAAATCTATAGTCAAGCATAACTATTAAATGAAAGTAAAATATGGTTTGGGTACAGCCTGAGGGACAAAGGGGAGACCTGAACCCATTTCCGAGGAACAATATAATAATTCTAAAATAACTATGACCGATACCCTTTCTAAATCATATAAGAAAGGGTGGAAAGAAAGCAATACTTCTCCATCTAATGTTTATGAAACATTTTATTGTTACTTTAGAAGTTTTATTCTCCTTTTTTGAAGTGTAATTTATGTTCTCAATTCTTGAAGTGCAATTGAAGTGTAATTATTCCCAAAAGGAAGTATGAGAAGTAGTCTCTAACGGGTGACTCCACACCCCAAATTGACACCACTTGGGAAGCATGTTTATTTTTTGAAAATACAGAGTCAAGAGTGATAATAACTAGATCTAAATCTAAGGTAAAGCTCATTTCTACCCTAGAATACCCTAGGCCCATCTGGAAAAGAGGAAATAAAGTATTCCTCAAGTTGTGTGCTATAGAAAAGGATGATGGATTTTCTATAACATTTGTGCATTGCTTTAAGGGATATTCTAGAAAATTATTTAGGAATTTGCCCAACAAATTGATCACCCATTGGATGTGGTTTGTTAAGAAGTTTACTAAGAAATTGGGTGTAAATAAATATAATAGGCATATCCTAACCAAGTTCAATGGTCTAAATAGAAATAATGGTGGAATTTTCATAGATTTTACCACTCACTTTTGTAAATTGTATCATTGAATACCTGATACAATCAATCCCTCATACACAGTAGTTGTGCTCACATAATCTACTGCTTTTGATTCTAGGTTTTATTTTCTTATGAGAGAAAGAATTTTTCCCAACTTGAGGAGTATGTTTTACAATGTAGAATTCTTGGAAGAGAACATGAAGGTTGTTGAGGTCCACTTGAAGACCAAAATATAGAAGATATCCTAATAGGAGAAGGGGGAAAGAGCTTGAAAAATATTTGGGCCATGATGGACTTAGTCTAGAGGAGGTAACAATGAACTTGAAGAATATGGTTAATTACCGTACTAATTTAAATCAAGGACATGCTATAAACTCTTTCAGAATCCCCCCTTTTCAGAATCAAAATCCTCATATTTATGGACAACCACTATATAGGAGAAACCCTTTAATGTGTCTCTAATGAAAAATACGTCAGGAAAATCCTAATGCCCAGTAATATCCTATGCTGTCGACTAATATTAATACCTAAACATAATAAGAGTATGGATAATACTTTGAGGTTGAGAAACCAGATGCAACAAACCCTTCTTCCATCCCGAACATGTTATTCCATGCATATCAAATGCAATGTGAAGATGACTTGTTAAGCTATGAAGTTATGTGCATGGTAGAAGATGAGGAGTCCATTCTAGAGGAATAAACAATGTACCAAGAGAAGTATTCACCACACTTATCAACAACTCAATTGCATTTGGACATAGATATTATCATGGTGGAGGTTACAAAAAATTATGACTTTATGCCTCAACCTAATTCTTAAAATTTTAGGTGGGAGGATCCCTCTAGGACATATAATGAGAATATAAAAGATAATGACAAGGTTGTGCAACAACCGAGAGGAGAAACTATCTTAAGAGTATCATATTTTAGACAGATTATCATTCCACTCAAGGTGGAAGTTAAGAGTACATAATCCAACAAAACACAATTTGGCCCAGTGTCAGCACCAATAAAGAAAACTCTTGTTACCAAGGTAATGGATACCAGTTCTTTTCTTTCTCCTACTTTTGATATTAAACACAAATTAAATAAGTTGAAAATCCCTATCACTATCTAAATTATTAATATTTTCGACCCATAAAAATGAAATATCCTCCTACATGGACCTCAGAGACCAAAATCCCCTTGTAATACGCAAAGGTCCTCCTTCCCTATATAAACCAACTTCTCCCTCCTCTACTTTAATGGGATTGAGATATGAGCCTCCTTGTAATGTCCCAAAAAATTGAAAATAATTTTTTTAGTAGGCTAGTAAACTACCTATGTGGAACATTATTTAACGTGTGGAGTATACATACATTGAATGTTCCACTATCTTGGTCGTAAGCTATCCTTACATTTTATTATATTTTTCTCAGTTAGGTTATTACAATATTTTAGTTTAGAAGTCAAGATGTTGATTACTACTTGGTCTTTATCGTTCTACTTTACTGTGTATGTGTTAATTACTTGCTTATAAACTTCATTTACTTTTGCGTATGTTTTCTTGATATTTACAAAGTCTGACTTGACTTCATTTGTGGAAACAAAGTGGGCGGAGTGGCAGGACTCATTCTCCCATAAGACTATTTGAAAGGTAAAGTGTTTACTTGTTACATAGGCTTACTTAGTTAAGTTTGAACTAAGGTGCCTCTTTCGTTTCGCATACAGGTTTACCTAGTGACGATAATCTCGTTACTTAAAAATGAAGTTTGCTCATTAAATCCTATTTTTACTTATCAGGTTGTAATTACTAATCCATTAATCTTAACCTACCTTATTTGTATTTCATGTTTATGTTGTTAAACTAAGTATTTATCGTATCCTTTATTTTTCAATTGGAAGGTTATACTCTTGTTTTAAGGATCAAACCTTTGATTTTTATAAATGTTAATTATTACTATGGAATATTTCATATGCCATGGTTCTTAAGCTTGAAGCTTAGGGCATGGGAAGCAAGGTTTGAAGCTTAAACCTATGGTTCACAGTGCATAACATATATTATACTTGGTGTTAAATATGGGTTGGTGCATTATATTATATGGACTGTTAGTATACTATACCTTACACGATACCTCATGAACAAGTTTCGGGTGGCAATTTATAACATAAGGTTTTGACTTATGCGATGGGGTTTAAGGTATGCATGGAAACCAACGATAATGAATTGTGTAAAATCTATGGAAGAGTGGGTTTTGAGTTGGAAGTGGACACCAGGCTGTTGCCAATTATTGCTCCTTGGGGATTGTGGTAGACCCAACATAGGGTTTGTCTTTCACGATGGTTTGTCATTTCATTTTGGTTTCTTGGAATTTGGTCTTAGCTCTACGTAGGGTAAAAATGAAGGTGACTGCTGGTTAATCGAAGGTAACTCTATTGGTTTTATGGCAACGTTTGGTATTTATTTCATGACTCCACATTTCATACTCCTCATTCCTTGTTTTGTTTGGTGGTTTGTAGGTGCCAAGGTTGGCAAAGAGCGGTGTGGCTCAAAGCTTCATCATTGTTTCATAGGTGATGCCAAGGTGTAAGGTAAGACTGTCAAACAAGCCTACGCTTGTTATCTATCGTCCTAACTACATTTTTCCCTCGTCATTTGGTTTGGGGTTTCACTTTGTGGTTTTGAATTCACCTTCGAGCCTGTGTTAACAGTCTTCGGTTTTTATATTTTGTGAGGCATTTTGGCCGTGGAGCAAATCTTAGTTCCCTGACAGGATCTGTGTATATATTATGTTATTATAATTCATATGTTAGAATTGGGGCTTTCATTCCTGGGCAACACCATTGCTTGCAATGGTACCATATCCCTTGGCACGACTATATAATACTTGAATTGCATTATTGGAAATCATGTACATAATATATACTGTATTTATGAATTGGCAATGGTTATCACATTTACTGTGTATGTGTTGAATTTATGCCACGCTATTTGTTTATTGCTGTGGGTTTTATGTGGCATTCACCTTTGTTGATGGACTATGTATTAAGTGTTTTCATTTAGTTGTAATAGTTGACAGCATTTGGGTTGAGGCCTTGCTGTGAGTGGCATGATCCTTCCCCAAGGTTGCTGCGATAGCTCCGAATGGTTGTATTACTATCATTATTTCATTGATTAGAATATAATGTGGATTGTGAAAGAGCCATGGGTGCAAACCCACGATGGCCTTCGTCGTTTTAGACTGAATTTTAAGGGTCTGTGTGTTTTAATTAATTTTGGTCAAGGTCGTGATTACAACGCAGGGGCAGAGCTTAAGTCTTACGACCTAGATATAGAGTAAATGTTTGTTATTAAAAATATTGAGGTTAAATATATAGCCCCAATACCCTCTGTGTATAGCGTGGTCGTGATTTATTATAAACAAATACCCATAGGGTTCAAATCCTGTTTGTGGTTGATGTAATGGGTTGCTTTTTTATGTGGATGCGAAATGGGGCTTGGATGCCCACGTGATTCGATTCCTGTCGACCTTTGTAATTACTTGGGACTTTATAGATATTTCGATATGGTTTATAAAATGGAAATGATTCATCTGTATGAATTTATATTGGGGTTTTTAATATGATGGTTTCGTGGTTATGTAGTGATTTAGAAATGATAGTCTACATGATTAGTTCCTACGACCTAATGTAATTATTGAATGGGGTTCAAATCCTGTTTGTGGTTGATGTAATGGGTTGCTTTTTTATGTGGATGCGAAATGGGGCTTGGATGCCCACGTGATTCGATTCCTGTCGACCTTTGTAATTACTTGGGACTTTATAGATATTTCGATATGGTTTATAAAATGGAAATGATTCATGTGTATGAATTTATATTGGGGTTTTTAATATGATGGTTTCGTGTTTATGTAGTGATTTAGAAATGATAGTCTACATGATTAGTTCCTGCGACCTAATGTAATTATTGAATGCATTAATTAATAATTATGGTATTATTTGGTTAATTGTTTTACTATGGTTGTGATCTATATTTAAATGAGACTATTCTATTTTTATGGCACAAGTTTCGATTTTGTGGATTTATGTTAAAATAGGAAAATAGCTTTAATATTGGACCAAAGGATGGTCACGATACTTTCTATGTCCTGTATTTATGATGATGTTTAATTTTAGTGGAATGATTTAGTAGTTAGCTTGTTTTTAAATATGCAGACCTTGGAAGGTCTTTATTGGTGTATTTATCTTAGGAATAATTATAGTTTGTACTTAATTGATTATATTCATAATTCCATTCTATAATTGTTAATGTATAATTATAAATAGTATTCTGATTTGTTTACTGTTGATGTCTATATATATTTATATATATCTATAGTAGTTCAGTTTGTAGATAATATCTTAGGTTATCTAGGTTGTAAGTTTATACTTATAGGTATATATGTAACTTACCTCTGAACTAGTTTATGTAAATCTAAAACATGCCTCTGCTAACAAATGGAATATGTCAATGAGTATAAAGACAAAAGGAGTAGATAAGTAATAGATCTGGAATAAATCCTAGTTTGTACTTAAACCAGTTTCATTAGTAAAACTAATACAGGAATTAAAACTAGGGTGCAAAACCCTTGATGAAAATTTATAAATAAATTAAACTTGCAGAAGTAAACCAATAAATAAACCCTGGATAAACCTGCTATAGAAAATCGCTTACAACCTAGGGTCAATTATTTTAAAATGAAAACCCTTGAAAATTCAAATAGAGAAACATACACATGGGGTTAGGAAATGCAATGTAATCATTTACCTAACATAGCTAGCATTTATTCTAGGAAAGTAGAATATATAGTCTAGGGCTTCATACCTGTAACTTGAAGCTTTGTTAATGGTTGAACTTGCACACTCAAATAACCAGCATTAAAAAATCAAGGCAGATCTGACCTTAGTTTTTTATGACCAAATCACTTGGGAACTACCACGTTCCACCCAACTATGACCCAGAACCATTCCTGGTTTTAATCTGGATCCCTCCAAGATGGAATCCAACATGCAAGTAGCTTAGAGCTCCTGAGGTAGGGTTTCCTATCTGGAATATCAGGTCTGGATTAGTTCTCCTTTTTTCTTTCAGGAAAATGCTCTCCAAGAATTCTCTTGAGAGAAAAACAGACAGAAAATGACTCCTCCAAATGATAGATCAAAACCCCAAGCCTTTCCTTGGCTTGAGTCTTTATAGATATAATTTTGAATCAAATGGACAGTTAAATCAAGAAACCTTGGTTTCTTGATTTAACCCTTTTAAATTACTTTGGTTAATTATTAATATTTTAACTTAGTAACTTTCAACTAGTTCCTAATTAAAATTTTAGGTTTTGGACTATTTATTACCTTTACATAATAAATAATAATGGATGGAGATTTTCTTTCTTTCTTTCATCATTAATATTATAAATATATTTAATTCTTTATACATACCATGTATAAAGTACATAATAATATAACACTTGTTAACATTTGTCTTTGGGCATCATATACCATGATACCTAGACTTAATGACAGTTGTTCATTAAGGTCAAGTAGGTAGATGGTTTAGGCTAGGAAAATCTAAACATCATTGCATGTTGGATTTCCCTCGTATAACATGGTAGTTCTTCAGTACTTAATGAGAATACAGAAATTCAAAATTTCATTTAATCACTTATAAATAAGTATGATGAGATCAATATTTTTCTCGAGTCGTTTTCACTTGGAAGTTATTAAATTCTTTTCAGTAACCCCTAGTGCTTACTAGAGCCCATACTCAATGATTTAATAGGGAGTTACAACTTAGTGTGATTCCAGAGCTCTTTGCTCAACACTAATGCTATGATGTACTTGTATGATATACCTAGGGATACAATGGCCAAGGATCCGATGCTCTAGAGCTTATGCTCAACATCAACATAGAAGGCTCCAAGGATTATGACCAACACTTCCAATTATCTTTTCATGTGTTCCAAAGCTTCTTGCTCAACACAAAGGTAAGTACTCATGTGATCCAAAGCTTCTTGCAAAACAAAAATCATCAATCACTCATGTGCTCCAGAGCTTCCCGCTCAACACAAAACATCTCATCAATCATGTGCTTCAAGGTCCACGCCCAACACAAACAATAATATATATATATCATCAATAATTGGCTTACACCCAATATATAAAACAAATCATCATGTTCATATGCAGTGGGATCTTCGACCCAATATATAAAAATAAAACATCAAGATAATCATCGTAATTAATATGCACATGCCTATAAGTGTTAGGTCCAAAATTCGGGATATTATATCCCTCCCCACTTAGAACAACACCATCCTTGGTGTTCTAGGGACTCGGAATGACATCGTGAAACAAAGCGAGGTAAGTCGTTCTCATGGTAGATTCATTCTCCCAAGTAGCCTCGTCAGCCTCAAAGTGCTTCTATTTCACTTTAAATTGGACTATGGTGCACTTCCAAAGCTGCACCTCTCTCTTGTCTAGTATATGAATAAGCCCAGGGGAAAAATACCCATTAGGTTCCACCTTTAATAGGGAGCAATCAACAACATGTTTAGTATCATAAACATATTTCTTTAACAAAGATGCATGGAAAACATTCTGGACTCTTACATGCATGGGTAACGCTAGCTCATATGTCGCTGGTCCTTTCTTGGCCAGGTTTTCAAAAGGTCCACAAAATCTAGGTGCTAACTTATCACACCTACCCAAGCTCAATGAGCTTCGTTTGGATTTTACTTTCAAGTAAACAAGATTGCCTATTTGAAAGTATTTATCTTTTATTTTCCGATCCGCATAACTTTTCTGGTGGTCTTGTGCTTCCTTAAGGTTCACCTAGACCTTGGTAACCATATGTTCCATGTTCATCAACAAATCAGGCCCTAACGTGAGCCGATCCACCAGGCTATCCCAAGTAACCGATGTTCTACACTTCCATCCATAGAGTACCTCAAAGGGACTCATCTTGGCAGAAGTATGATATCCATTGTTGTACGCAAACTCTGCGAGATGCAGGTAATTATCCCACTTCGTGGGGTTGTTCATGAAATACATCGTGAGCATGTCCTCAACAATCTGGTTTACTCTTGTTATATTTTTATCATATAAGCTAGCATTATGATCTTAGGATCTTTAACTGAGAGAATAACATGCACAACAATAAAACACAAGAGACAAGAGACACAAAGAATTTTCCTCGGGCAAACCATAAAGGGTAAAACCCCATAACTTCATCAGAGATAGAATCAACACCAAAATAGAAAAGCCCAAAACATAAAGATGATCACGACAGGTTATGTCTCTCTCTCTCACACTAAGAGAGATTCTCCTCTCTCACTCATGCACCCCAATGAGTGAGTGTAAGTGTGATAAATAGAGAGGCTCACTCTCTATTTATATTCTTTCATTCACTTGAAGTGCACTTCAACATGTCAGCCTCACTTAACAATTACTTACTAGAGCCGACATCTCTAGGAGTGTCTAATAACCCTAGTGCCCCACAACTTGTGGGGACTTTTCCCTTTGCTCAACAAGGAGGGTTAACCTTGACTTAGATGGTGGGGACTATTGCCTCGACTTACAATGACTCACCTAGGGTCAACTTCACTAGGATAGTCTAATAAACCTAGGGCCCCACAACTACGAGGACTTTAACCCTTGACCAATAAGAGGGTTACCCACAATGACTTGACATGACTTTCACATTATAGAAAATTCCTGATCAGAACATCGGGGCATGACATGACTCAAATACATCCCAGAATAAACATCAGGTTACAATACATAAGAAATACGGATGAATACATTCCTAAGTTACAAATACATCAACAACTCTTTCTGTCTGCCCATCTGTTTGCAGGTGTTATGCAATTCTAAAGTTCAACTACGTCTCCAATATGGAGAATAAAGATCTCCAAAAGTTTCTTGTAAACTGAACATCTCGATCAGAGATAATTGCCTTGGGTATCGTGTGCAATCTAAATATCTTCTTCAAGAAGATATAAACAATGATCACTCCCTTGTAGGTCGACTTCACAGGAATTAAGTGTGCTGCTTTTGACAACTTATTGATGACTAAAAAAATATAATCATTTTGCTTCTTACTTTTCGGTAAAATGGTGATGAAATCGATACTAATAACCTCCCACTTCCATTCCAGAATGGGTAACGGCTGCAACAATCCCGCAAGATGCTGATGCTTAGCTTTGACTAGCTGACATTCCTGACATTTTGCAATAAACATTGCAATGTTCGCCTTTAACTTAGGTCAGAAAAAGTGTCTCTTGATTGTGGATATCATCTTTTGGTATCCCGAGTGCCTCAAGTATAGTTCCCGATGAAATTCCGTGAGGATGCTAGACCGAATCTCCCCTCCTTTTGGAACATACTAACGATCCTTGGACCATAACAGTCCGGATTCATCTACCTTGTATTCTTTTTTTTGTTGAAACATCCTCTCCTCTTAGAATTTCTTGGGGATTTCCACATAGAAGGGGTCAACTCTGTTGGCCGCTTGTTGCTACCGCAACGGTTCTCCCCGAATTTATTTTACTTAAATTTCTGGGCCCCTCCTCATTATTTTTGTATGGATTGATCGTTGAACTTTTGAGCTCCTTGAGCGTATTTTCTTTCGCTTCTCTGAAGGTGGATGTCAGTAGTCTATGTGTGATTTGTTCATCTTTGGTTTGAGTCGTGAATATGTGGTCTAAGAGAGGTAGATTCGTTGTTCTTTGGTGCATCCTGTGTGAAGAAAATGAATTTGGTTACAGCCGACCCTTAGCATTGCTCAAATACTTGAGTTTCCCTGTAAGCGGGCCTCTTTTACTGCTGAATCGGGGGCTGCAAAGTTTGAACCCTTTCGCCATTGCAGCTTCGAGATTTTTCTTTCATTCGATCTCCTAGACCGTCCGACGCCCGATGTGTTAACTGTAAATCGCGGTTCCGGAGCTTCTGCTTGCCCACCATTGCGGCCAGGAGGAGATAGTCCATTTTCGATCCCAGTCTCATCCGACGTCCGACTTAGTTTCCCGTCCATTCTGCGTGTCCTCTAGCTTTCCTCCTCCACCGTCACGGTTGCTAAAGTCTTCCGGTTTCCGAAGCCAAAACCTTCCGACATCCGACTTACGACATCTCCCGCCCACGTTTCACTTGGCTGCAACTTAAACCTCACCCGACATTGCGGATGGCTATTTCCCCGGGCTCCCAAACTCGTTTCTCTCTGATCGCAGACTTGTTTTTCCCGCCAGCGACCATAGATTATTGCCAGGCCCGTAGGAGGTTCGCTCGGCCATTTCCTTGTGGATTGGTTAATTGATGATATTTGTCGTTTGGATCATGCTCTTAATTTGAGTGCAGGAAGTATACAGGTAACCGGTCAATTTGTCACGATAGGAAGAAAGATTAACCCATTTGGAAGAAGTATGACTGAAAAAAGGAAAATGGAGGATGAAGTCAGGAGCTGTAGAGGCGTGATTCCAGAAACGGATCGGTTACCAAGTTGTCATGATCACGTAATGACAAAAGACCGGAATGTGTAGAGTTTGGGAAACCGAAAGACCATGCGTCTGGAAAAGAAAACGCTCTGTAATTATAGTATATATAGAGGGATGAGGCACTAAGAAAGGGGCTTTTTCCCAGGAAATTTTTTTATCCGTTTACTTGTAAGATAAACTACTTCGTTTTGCATAGGAACTGCAATTTTTGCCTGTCGGAGAGAGTGAAAAGAGAAATGTATCAATGCAAACTAAATGAATAATGTTGAAGAGGAACTATTTCGTTTTCAGCTGTGTTTCATTTACTGTAAGAGTATTCGATATTCTGAACCTACGTTCTTGCTAAATGTTCTTCAGTAATTTCTGGATATTTTTCACTGTGAGTAATAGATGTTGTTATAAAATGATCGGCTACCTGGTTATTTGAATATCTGTAAGTGTTCATGTGCTTTAGAAGAATTATCAGCTACCTGTGGTTTTTCTTTATGTATGTGAAAAGGTATTTCTCACCCAAAATGATAACCTTGCTCCCTAGGGATATTGTAGATAGTTAGCTTATTTTCTTTTGTATCTGGTTTGGTTGCTCGCGAGCGCAAGACGAGAGGTAAGAACCTGTGCATCACTTTGTGACCATTCCCTGTAGCTTGATCACCCTGCATTTATCTAGGCACTTGAATATCATTTCTTTAAGTCAAAATGCAAAAACACGGTGGGCCGGGCCGCAACCGGTAAAGCCTTAGTTTTGTTCTTTGACCTACGATAGCCGGACCGCAAACCGGACGGATTCCCTATTTGAAATAGTCAACGGGCTAGTTGGGAACGTTGATTGGGGAGAATCCCTTACTGTTTCCGCCTGCGAATTTCTAGGCATCAACAGTTTTGGCGCTAGAAGGAGGGCCGCCAGTGCATGGCTGGACGAGGAAACCCATTTTACAGAGATCATTCCACTGGTTACAGTTCTGAAAGTAGTGGACCGCGTAATCCGATTCCAGAAGAAAACAGAGAACATCTATATCCTCTTCGCAACGAAATTGTAAATGATATAAGAAGGCATACCCGTGCTTATGTAAAGAAGATTGGAGGGTTTCCAATTATCCCCGAACTGCCTAGAAGAGAGTACAAGAAGAAATACCGTCCTCTAATTGAAGATTCAGTGTTGGTGGGAGACTGGGAAGAACTTGTGGAAACCGCCTTACAGGAGGTTGAGTTGCCTTTGAACCAAGTAGGCCTAGACACTCCTTATAGTTCTCCTGTTCACAACCCTATTGGTTCACCTCCGCATTCTCCACCCCAAATCATGGCCGGTGTTAACGCCAATCAACCCCCACCTAATCCTCCACCACCTGCATGGAAAGCCAAATCACCTCTAAATCTGACCCGCCTTTGCATGACCTACCTCAAGCCTTCGAAAAGTTATTACCTAAGTTCGACCCAAATGAGAAGATATTAGTGGATGATCACTTACATAGTTTTTATTTGGCTATAGAAGGACTGAAGGCAGGGGAGCATGAAGATGTGGTTTGTAGATTGTTCCCACATACCCTCAAAGGAGCTGCAGCCTCTTGGTATTTTGGACTGCCCGCCAATTCTATCCCAGACTGAGATACCTTTGAAAGAATTTTTAGAAGTAAGTATGCAGTCCAAAAGACTCATGCTGCCCTTATGAAAGGTCTATGTGCTTTGAAGAAAGAAAAAAAGGAAAAAGTGCACAGCTTCACACAAAGGTTTGCAGCATATCTAAAAAATTTCTCTGAAACAGATAAGCCTTCAGACAAGGTACTGATCGAATACTATACTTCAGCTTTGGGTCCTGATTTAGCCATGTTTGCAAAAGGTAGGGCCAAGCCCACTTTGATGGAGACTTATGAAGAAGCAGAAGTAGTGGAAGCAGAAAGGGAGAGAATTGAAGATTATCCTGAGTAGGTAGGGGAGAAAAGGAAGACCTTGCTGTTTACTAAGCCCAAAGAGGAGAAAGCACCAGATTATGAAGGTATGGCCAAAATGATGCAGAAGTTGTCTAACAAGATCATAGACTTAGAAAAGGAAAAAGAAGCACAAAAGTTTTTCAGGCCATATTATAAGAAAAGGGAGGATAGCAATCAGACCCAACCTCCTCCTCAGAAAAATGCATCCATGAACCTGACAAAGATAGGGATGGAGAATTTCTGTACTTTTCATCAACAGCCTCATTCCGAAAAGAACTGTCTGCAATGGATAAATTCAATGACATTGGTCATGAATCAGATGTTGGATTCAAGATTAACGGAGGAAGATGAAGATGAAAAGAACGAAAATGCTGCTTCCACTTCTACAAAAGGTCAGGAGGACAAGACCATGGCATTATGGAATTCTGTCTCCTTACTCAATGCAGAGGAGGAAAATACCCAGGGACGCAAAGCTATCAGGGAGGCTAACGTAACCACTAGGAGCAGAGGGGCGGTTAGTGATGACAGTCTTCTGCTCCCAAAGATTCGAAGGCTGCAAAGAAATATAAAAAAGAAATTTCAAGACGAATCATTGGCTGATCAGATTCCGGAATTTACCATTACCATCCAGGATTCGAAGCAAAACAGAACGCCGCCTAGGCCAAACGATGAGAATGCGAGTGCTGATAAATCTCAGGCCACTAGACAACTAATCGAATATGACATTGTCGAAGATCTAAAGAAGATAAAGGAAAACGTCCCACTGTTTGAAATGTGCAAAGTACCTCAATAGAAAGACAAGTTATTGAAGGCACTTGAAACGTCAGAAGAAAAGATGCCCGCCGACAATCAGCCTCGGGACGAAGAAGAGATTGGAGAAGCTAGCGTCGGAGGTAAGTCTAAAACCAAGCATCCACCTTTCCTCCTGACATTTGAAATTTTCAACCATAGCGTGCACAATTGCTTAGTGGACTCAGGGGCGTCAATTAATGTCATACCCATATCAGTATGTAAGAAAATAAACGGACAGCCTAAGCCATCCACATGGAGGGTGGTGCAATTGGATAGGACGGACGTCAAGGTAATTGGTGAAATGGAAGACGTCATGATCCGTCTGGCATCCAATGATAAAGTATGCCAAATTATTAACATCGTAGTGGCTGACATACCAGATGCTTACGGCCTGGTCCTGAGCAGATATTGGTCAGCCAAATTAAATGCGTATTTGGCCACAGATTGGTCACATCTTTGGTTTCTGCACAAAGGGAGTCCTAATCAGATCAAGGTTTTGAGAGAACCTCATATGAAGTACAATGTCACTCAATTAGATGAGAAGAATGTACCGGTCGAATATATATTGGGAAACTACCTTCTTGAACTAGAACCAGGGAATTATCAAGTGGAAGAGGCTAGCAACACACCTGACACCCAGCCTGATCTCCTTCGTTTTTCTCGGGCTGATGAGCTTGAATGTAAAATAGTAGATTTAGCTGTAGGATTAGATTCATTTTTAGTAGATAATGTTTTTTGGACTTTATATTTTGACGGCTCGAAAACGTTAGAAGGGTCAGGGGCCGGCTGCGTCCTCATTGATCCACAAAAAAAAAGCACTTCCTATCCTGTAGATTAGAGTTCGAATGTACTAACAATACAACTGAATATGAAGCACTGCTGCAGGGACTTAAGAAAGCAATCGAGCTACAGGTTAGTAATTTAAAAGTTTTTGAGGATTCGGAAATAGTCATAAAGAAAATAAGAAATCAAATACACTGTGTTTCCCCTCATTTGAAAGCTTACCAAAACGAGGTATGGGAATTGCTTAAATGTTTTCATGCATTTAACATTATTTCAATCCCAAGAATAAAAAATGCAGCCACTGATCTTCTAGCTACATCAGCCGCCAGGTTGGTTCCCACTAATAAAAAATGTTCTATTGAACTGCTTTTCAGGCCATCAGTTCCTGACATGATCACCAACCTGCGAGTATTTGACGATGATCAGCAAATAATTGAATGCTTGACAAACGAGGAGGTTTTTAAAGGAGACATTATTGACGATGAGGAACATCAGGATGAAATGAAATATGACAATTTCATTCCCAAAGGGGTCAGGACGTTAGAGAAGATGTTTGACTTAAATGAGAAATTTAGAAGACCCGCTAACGTGAAGACGCATAGCTCAACTCTACAATTTGAGCTAATAAATTTAGGGACTGAAACGGAGCCTAAGTTCGTGAACCTCGGCAAGTGTTGTTCACCAGCGGAAAGAGACAAGTTCCTCAGTTTGTTTAAGCAGTACAAAGATGTTTTTGCATGGACGTATGCGGATCTGAAGACCTACAACACCAACATTATCAAGCATGTCATCCCTATTAAAGCAGGCATCAAGCCATATCAACAGCCGTTAAGGAAGATGCACCCCAAATTGGAGCCACTAATTCACAGTGAGGTAAAGAAATTGTTGGATTCCAGGATTATTTTTAAAGTAAGGCACTCTGAGTGGGTGTCAAATTTGGTACCGGTCAGAAAGAAGTCAGGAGAAATCAGACTGTGCGTGGACTTCAGAAACTTAAACCGCGCCTCAGACAAAGACAACTATCCGGTACCCCCCATGGAGCAATTGCTACAGATGGTTTCTGGTTCTGAATTGTTTTCATTATTAGACGGATTCTCTGGCTACAACCAAGTGTTAGTGGCCGAGGAAGATAGATTGAAGACAACATTCAGAACGAAATGGGGAACTTTCGCATATAGAAGGATGTCGTTTGGACTGATTAATGCCGGAGCGACGTTTTAGAGAGCTATGGACATAGCTTTCCGTGGACTGATTGGACGAAGTGTGGTGGTATATCTTGATGATATCACAATATTTTCGAAGAAAAGAGAGGAGCACGCGCTCCACCTAAAGCAAATTTTCAAGCGTTGTCGGAAGTATGGCATCTCACTCAATCCTAAGAAGTTTGTATTCGCAGTCATAGAGGGCAAGTTACTAGGGCATATAGTTTCAAAGAGAGGTATATCTATAGACCCAGAAAGAATCAAGGCCATTGAACAAATTCCCATGCCCCATAATAAAAAAGGAATGCAATCCTTCATGGGAACAATAAACTTCGTACATAGGTTTGTACCTGATTTTTCCCAGACTGTTAAACCATTACAGCAGATGGTCAAGCAAAATGCACAGTTTAAGTGGACTGAGACTGAAAAGGGTGCTTTCAGTAAAATCAAGACTGGTGTTGCACATGCGCCCTCTCTTAAAAGTCCAGACTTTGACAAGGACTTTATTATGTATACATTTGCTTCCGATGATTCATTAGCAGCGGTACTCACGCATAAGGAAGAAGGGGGTGATGAATTCCCAATCTCTTTTATGAGCACTGGGCTACAAGGAGCTGAATTAAACTACCCAGCCATTGATAAGCAGGCATACGCAGTATTTAAGGCAGTAAAGCAATTTAGGCCTTATATACTAAAAAATCGTACCAAGGTAATAGTCCCTTACCCAGCTGTAAGATCCCTTCTCATTCAAAAGGAATTAGGAGAAAGAAGGGGCAACTGGGTAACAGCGCTTCAAGAATACGATCTTGAATTCAAGCCAGCTACTATAGTAAAAGTTCAAGGGTTATGCAAACTGATGACTGGGAAGACAAAAAATGAAGAACAAGCATGGGAAGATGAAGCTGATTTGCATGTAACGGATGTTTGCCCTTTATTCACAGCTCCTGAGTCGTGGTATAGAGATCTTGTGCATTACTTGCAGTCAGGGGTGTTACCGGAACATTGGAGTTCCAAACAAAGAAGAGCTCTGCGTTTGAAATCAGCTTCCTACCAAATCATAGAGGGCGTATTGTTCAGAAAAAACTATGATGGGGTCGTCCTGAGATGCTTGGAGAAAGAAGATGCTGAGAAGGTGATGTCTGAGTTGCACGATGGCCTGGCTGGGGGACATTATTCAGGGGACACTACAACCCACAAGGTTCTCAGAGCCGGTTACTACTGGCCAACACTCTTTAGGGATGCACACGCACACGTCAGAAAATGTGATACTTGCCAAAGGTGTGGTGGAAGACAACCTAGAGTAGTAGCACCTATAAATCCATTAATGATCAAAGAGCCTTTCGAAAAATGGTGAATAGACGTCATCAGAGAAATAAAGACAAATTCTTCCCTGCTGCACAAGTATATTCTAACTGCAACTGATTATTTCACTCGCTGGGTCGAGGCTATCCCATTGCGCAAGATAAACAAGGATGAAGTCATCAGCTTCTTACAAGATCATATCATGACCAGGTTTGGAGTTCCAGTCTCGTTAGTTTTTGATAATGCTAAATACTTTTCATCCATTAAATTGACTGCTTTTTCTCATGAGAAAGGGATAAAATTACATTATTCTGCTAACTACTATCCGCAAGGGAATGGCCTAGCTGAATCCTCCAATAAAAACCTCATTAGAATCCTGAAGAAGACTGTCATAGAAAACCAGCGAAGTTCGCACTCAGCCTTACCCAACGCCCTGTGGGCTGACAGAGTCACTCCCAAGTCTGCCATAGGAGTGTCACCCTATACCCTCGTGTACGGAAAGGAATCCATCCTGCCTCCCAATATTCCGCTACCTTCTTCCATACTAGCTCAAGAGTCTAGGGGGTCGGATGATGAGGTTCTGCAAATAAGAATATATAATCTCCTAAAAGCAGAAGAAGCCAGATCCAAAGCTAGAGAACGATTTAGACAACAGCAGGAGGTAGTCAAAAGATGGTTTGACAAACATAAAGCTGGGAAAAAGGACTTTGAAGTAGGGGACTTGGTCCTCAAGTGGGACCACCCCCATGATGGAAAAGGAAAGCATACCAAATTCCAGCAGTTATGGGTAGGCCCCTTTCAAATTGTAGCCAAACTTGGCCCTGCTACTTATAAGTTGCAAGATTTACAGGGATGGGAAGAGAACTTGCCAGTAAATGGTTTGGTTCTCAAGCCTTACTTTTCTTGAATTTTTTATTTGATAGTTTCTGCCTTGTATATAAATAAGCTGTGTAGTTGTTTTCGAGTCACTCTTTCTTTTAATTTAATGTTTAGTCTTGATTTTCAATAAGGGAACAAACTTGTGGTGGACTGGAGAATACTAAGGTATTTTGGGAATAGCAAATATGTTGAGTATCAGCCTGTGTATTGCTTAAATAATTCTTCCAGCCTAATGGTTTTCTCGAATAAAACATGGGGTGCATTGAAGTCCTGCTTAACCCCTATGAATTAAACTGGATTCAGAGAGTCTGGAGTACTATGTCGGGGCTTCATCCATGTCACATTTAAAATGTTCTAAGGAGCGACAGTAAAGGACCCATGGGAGGAAGTAAGGTGAACAACGTATTAAATATAAATGATCCCATGCCAAGAAACAAATGCCAAGAGGCAGCTAAAGAGTCAAACTTCTAGAAAAGTACCATAAATCAAAGCAAGTGCTAAAGCATAAACACTAAATTGCCAAAATATCCTCTCCGTCCGTGAGCTGGGACTTAAAGTACACCACTCATGCAAAAGGGCACTATGGGATAGAGCATCCTGAATTAAAATTCAGTAAGAAAGGCGCACAAAAGGACTAAGATGAAAGGACAAAAGTCCAAAGGCACAAAAGTGTTAAAATGGCATGGGAATGAGGAACAAACGAATACTGCTGTTTGCTATGTGCTGCAACCCTATGGTGTCCACACTGTTAGCTACCAGAAAACAGAGGTAATAATGAAACTCATACTCTGGCCTCAGCATAGTTATTTGGACTTGTGGGTCTCAGTTTTCCTTTTCCCCAAAGGACTAACATCAATGATTAAGATACGCACTTCGGTGATATGAGAAATCTAGATAGCTGGAAGAATTTGATGGATGCATTTGTTACGGAACAGTCTGCTACTCAAAGACAATAATCACCCAGAGATCTAGGTTCCCCAGGTAATCGCCAGTTGTTGCTACCGCAACGGTTCTCCCCGATTTTATTTTACTTAAATTTCTGGGCCCCTCCTCATTATTTTTGTATGGCTTGATCGTTGAACTTTTGAGCTCCTTGAGCATATTTTCTTTCGCTTCTCTGAAGGTGGATGTCAGTAGTCTATGTGTGCTTTGTTCATCTTTGGTTTGAGTCGTGAATATGTGGTCTAAGAGAGGTAGATTCGTTGTTCTTCGGCGCATCCTGTGTGAAGAAAATGACTTTGGTTACAGCCGACCCTTAGCATTGCTCAAATACTTGAGTTTCCCTGTAAGCGAGCCTCTTTTACTGCTGAATCGGGGGCTGCGAAGTTTCAACCCTTTCGCCGTTGCGGCTCTGAGACTTTTCTTTCATCCGATCTCCTAGACCGTCCAACGCCCGATGTGTTAACTGTAAATCGCGGTTCCGGAGCTTCTGCTTGCCCGCCGTTGCGGCCGGGAGGAGATAGTCAGTTTTCGATCCCAGTCTCGTTTGACGTCCGACTTAGTTGCCCATACATTCCGCGTGTCCTCTAGATTTCCTCCTCCGTCGTCGCGGCTGCTAAAGTCTTCCGGTTTCCAAAGCCAAAACCTTCCGACATCCAAATTACGACATCTCCCGCCCGCGTTTCACTTGGCTGCAACTTAAACCTCACCCGACATTGCGGCTGGCTGTTTCCCCGGGCTCCCGAACTCGTTTCTCTCTGATCTCCGACTTGTTTTTCCCGCCAGTGACCATAGATTATTTCCAGGCCCGTAGGAGGTTCGCTTGGCCATTTCCTTGTGGATTGGTTAATTGATGATATTTGTCGTTTGGATCATGCTCTTAATTTGAGTGCAGGCAGTATACAGGTAACCAGTCAATTTGTCACGACAGGAAGAAAGATTAACCCATTTGGCAGAAGTATGACTGAAAAAAGGCAAATGGAGGATGAAGTCAGGAGTTGTAGAGGCGTGATTCTAGAAACGGATCAGTTACCAAGTTGTCATGATCACGTAATGACAAAAGACCGGAATGTGTAGAGTTTGGGAAACCGAAAGACCATGCGTCTGGAAAAGAAAACGCTCTATAATTATAGTATATATAGAGGGACGAGGCACTAAGAAAGGGGCTTTTTCCCTGGAAAGCTTTGTATTCGTTTACTTGTAATATGAACTACTTCGTTTTGCATAGGAACTGCAATTTTTGCCTATCGGAGAGAGTGAAAAGCGAAATGTATCAATGCAAACTAAATGAATAATGTTGAAGAGGAACTATTTCGTTTTCAGCTGTTTTTCATTTACTGTAAGAGTATTTCATATTCTGAACCTATGTTCTTGCTAAATGTTCTTCAGTAATTTCTGGATATTTTTCGCTGTGAGTAATAGATGTTGTTATAAAATGATTGGCTACCTGGTTATTTGAATATCTGTAAGTGTTCATGTGCTTTAGAAGAAGTATCAGCTACCTGTGATTTTTCTTTATGTATGTGAAAATGTATTGCTCACCCAAAATGATAACCTTGCTCCCTAGGGATATTGTAGATAGTTAGCTTATTTTCTTTTGTATCTGGTTTGGTTGCTCGCGAGCGCAAGACGAGAGGTAAGAACCTGCACATCACTTTGTGACCGTTCCCTGCAGGTTGATCACCCTGTATTTAGCTAGGCACTTGCATATCATTTCTTTAAGTCAAAATGCAAAAACACGGTGGGACGGGCCACAACCGGTAAAGCCTTAGTTTTGTTCTTTGACCTATGGTAGCCGGACCGCAAACCGGATGGATTCCCTATTTCAAACAGTCAACGGGCTAGTTGGGAACATTGATTGGGGAGAATCCCTTACTGTTGCCGCCTGTGAATTTCCAGGCATCAACACCGCTCTAATCCTTTCATGCAAATATGCATCGGTTTGACTCAAAGTCACCTCATATATCATATGAGTTCGTCGTCTCAAATCATCGAAAACCTTATTCTCTTTTCCCTTAATGTGTTTTAGCCCAAAATGGTACTCATTAAGGAAATCCAACCACCTGGCTTGCCTTGCATTCAGATATGGTTGATTGAATAAATATTTCAGACTCATATTATCTATCTTTAGAAGGAACTTCCTCCCATGAGGTAGTGCCTCCAGATCTTAAAAGCGTGCATGATGGCAACTAAATCAAGATCGTGCATAGGGTAATTTTGCTCATGCTCTTTTAACTTTAGTGATTCATAATAGATCATGTGATCGTTCTACAAGAGGAATCCTCCAAGTCCTTCCTTGTTTTCATCTATGCAAACAATGAAATCCCCATTGGGATCCGCAATTCCTAACACTAGTGCGGTCATCAAAAGCTGCTTAAGGTTTTGAAAAATTTCTTTCCACTTAGTGGTCCATAAGAATTTTCTTGCTTTCTTCTGCAAAGCAGTCATGGGGTAAGCGATCCTCGAGAAGTTCTAACTTTCGATAATATTTGGCTAGTCCCAAAAATGACCTAATGTCAGTGACACTAGTAGGGGTAGGCCAATCCTTTATGGCTTTATATTTTCTAGGTTTGCAGCTATCCTCGTCTCGGAGATAATGTGACCTAAGTACTAAATTTGTGGTTTGTAAAAATCACATTTGCTAAACTCAGCATACAACTGGTGTTCTCTCAACACTTGTAGTATTATGTGAAGGTGCTCTTCACGTTCTTATTTATTCTTAGAATAAACTAGTATGTCGTCTATAAATACCAAGAAACTTTTATCCAAATGCCTACTGAATATGCTGTTCATCATATAGATAAAGTTCGCGGGTGCATTGGTCAACTCGAACGACATCACTATGAACTCGTAGTGCCCGTACCTTGTACGAAAGGAGGTTTTGTGAATAGCCTCATCGCGAATCTATACTTGATGATGCTCGGATTGTAGGTCAATATTTGAAAAGATTTTGGCTCCTCCCACCTGATCGAACACTGTCATCGATCGTAGGGAGTGGGTAACAGTTCTTGATACTCATTTTGTTCAACTGACGGTAATCGATGCACATATGCATCATACCATCCTTCTTCTTTATGAACACTATTGGTGCTCCCCAAGGAGACACACTAGGTCAGATATACCCTTTCTCTATCAATTAATCCAGCTGTAGTTTGAGTTCCACCAATTCAGGTGCACATAGGTGGTAATGGGCCTTAGAAGTTGGAACTAATCTGGGGGTTAGTTCAATGGAAAAGTATAGGTCTCGTTTCGGAGGTAATCTTGGTATTTCCTCAAGAACCAGATCCTTGAATTCTTCAAGAATAGGGAAGTATTCTATGCATTGCTCTCTATCATACTCTATGTCTCAGATGTTCACTGCAAACAACTTGCAACCTTTTCTGACGCATTTCTTTTCTTGTAAAGTAAATATCTTCCTTACAGAAACTATCTTTGGAATGCCCTAAACCTTCACTTGGTTCCATTGGCAATGAGTACACAAGATAGACTTGTGTAAGCAATTGAGCATGGCATGGTGTTGTTCCATCCAATCCCTGCCGATAAGTATATCATACGATCCTAAAGGTAGGATGAACTCAGGTTTACTTTCGTAGGAAAACCATTCAGGTTTACCTCACATTATTTAACAACTTACGAAACTTTCCATTTCATACATGTGGCTAACTGAACCCACCAAGGTTTATCATGTTTTAGTTTTCCTAGTTTTCATTCATCAACAATTTTAGGAAAAACATAGCTCTAGCTAGCACCAGGTTCAATAAGTATTGAAATAGAAGTGCTCAAGATCTAACCTTCTATCTCAACCATTGTATCTTGATGATCTGCTTGTCGGACATCCAATGCTACATAAATTCATGGTGTTCCAGCTATGTCCTCAATAGTTGGTTCTTCTTGTAAGTTGTGCAAGACCCCATTGGTCTTGTTCTTACATGATTGGGCATAATGAGGCCCGTTTCATTTCCAACACTTGATCTGTAGTAGGGTAGCATTGGCTCCACTTGATACTGGCTTGTTAACATTAGAAGATGGTACATAAGACTTTGTACCCGATTTATTGAAGTTCTTGTTCACTTGAAAGCTGTTATTCTGCTTTATGTATGGATTTGGGTTAGACCCAAGTTTGTGGTTATCCGAAAAGTTCTTAGAATTGTCTCGGTTTCGGTTCATATTCTCCTGCCTTGGAGGTCCATGCTCATAATAGAGCCTAGATTTGTGCAGGGTGGTATCCAAGGTATTAGGCATGTCGAATTCAATCCTGTCCCAAAAACTGGGAGGAATACATCATAAGAACTGTTGGATCTTTACCTTTTCTTCTTTGATGTATGGTACATAATGCAACAGATCTAGAAATATGTTAATAAACACGTCCATAGTCATGGATCCCATGCGTAGTTCATGAAACTCTTTCACTTTCCTGTAGAAGAACATTTCTGACATATATTTCTTTTGGAAATGTTTCTGGAAGGTATCCCAATGTATTTCTCTTAGCTCATCTTTCATGGTGTGTTTTAAATCTCTCCACCAGCTTGTTGCCTTGCCATTCAAGTTATAGATGGCAAGATGAGCTTTCATCCCACTTGAGTAGTTATGAAACTGAAAATATTTGCTCATGCCCAACAACCACTGTTCAGCCTTCTCCTGAGTGTTTACTTCACCTTCATAGGTTGGGGCTCTTATTTTTCTAAACTCCCCTTGAAGATTGTCATTGCTTCTTAGTTTTTTTCTTCGAGGAGAAAGAGAGTCATAACTAGAAGGACTGTGATGATTTCCTTTCGGTGCTTTAGGGGTACCTTCCTCTTTTTCTTCTTCTCTTGTGCTGCTGGCCCGTTTATGGTAAGGTTCTCTTTTGGAGCTATTTGTGGAGTGATTAGGTTTACCCTGCGAAATTCCTCTCATCATATTTCTTAGTAATGCTTCATTTATAGCTTGTTGTTCTTTTCTTTCATTCATACTATCTTCCCTGAGACTTCGCAACTCTGCTTGAAGACTGTGCATAGTCTTTAAAAGATTGGAATCCAGGTCCACCACAGGTTCTGCTTCTGGGGTGGGGGTGTTCATCTTTCCTTGCTAACTGTTATCCTCCTCAGTATTCATAAACTGAACTGTTTGGTAAAAGTTTCTTGAAATTTCAAAAAATTTAAATAACAGTAATATTTTCTGTTAGTAACAAATTTAATATCATATTTTATTTTCCTTGCAGTAAATGCTTGGTGCACCCATAGGTCTCTTAGTATTGAAACTGGGCTCTGATACCACTTGTAATGTCCCCAAAATTTGAAAAAAAAAAATTAGTAGGCTAGTAAACTATCTATGCAAAACATTATTTAACTTGCGGAGTATACATACATTGAATGTACCACTGTCTTGGTCGTAAGTTGTCCCTTACATTTTATTATCTTTCTCTCAGTTAGGTTATTACAGTATTTTACTTTAGAAGTCAGGGTCCTGATTACTACTTGGTCTTTATGGTTCTACTTTACTGTGTATGTGTTAATTACTTGTTTATAAACTTTGTTTACTTCTGCATATGTTTGCTTGTTATTTACAAGGTCTGACATAACTTCGTTTGTGGAAACAAAGTGGACGGAATGGTGGGACTTGTTCTCCCATAAGACTGTTAGAAAGGTAAAGTGTTTACTTGTTACAGAGGCTTACTTAGTTCGGTTTAAACTAAGGCACCTTTTTCGTTTCGCATGCAGGTTTACCTCTTTCGTTTCGCATGCAAATGTCACAAAAACTCTGAATTTCTCATGTATTATCTCAAAGCATTACTACTTAACATTAACTCTGTGTTCACTATACATTTTGTCCTTAAATAAAGGCCCAATTGACACCAAGATTGAACTTGGCCTTTAAAGGCCCAATTGACACCAAGATTGAACTAGTCCAGTCATTAAATGGGAGACCTACTAAGATGATGGAATCAAGATATTCTTAATCGTTGCCTTAAACATATAAAATTGGTTCATTTTGATGATATATTTACTCGTATCTTCCACATTCGTGAATAAAATTTTATTTGTTTGGAATGATATGAGGTTCTTTTTAAGTCGAAATTATTTGATGGAGCTATGGTATGGTCCATGTTTTAAAAAAGCGACTTTGAAAAGAGATCAAATGGAGACGAGGTAAAATATTTATGAATTAATATCACCATGTTTATGAAGAGTGTTTGAATTGTTGCATGCATGCATATGAAAGGATTCTGTTGTATATTACATAATGTGGAAATTCGGTATTTTATTACATTGTTGTTGGTAATGGTAAAGTTTGGTTGAATCATTTTTTGAGTTCGCATGGTTTAATACCATATTGTGTGCTCGATGACTTTATGTAAAAGGAGCCTTGTTTAGGTATTTGTATTGGCAGTTCAGAAGGTGGCGCAGTTAATGAATCCAATTTAAAGGATATGTTTTTTTGATTGAAGGAATGCCACATTTAATGACTTACTTATTCATCGTTGATATGAGAAATGAAAAGTGGCATGCATGGAAAATTTTAACAACTCGATTTTCAAAATTTCACTATCATTTCAGGTTTGTGATGGCATTTAATGCTTTGAACATTGATCATGATCGAGTTACTTACCAATTGTATCGAGGGTTTTGTTTCATACTTGTTACCACGAGAAAAGTTTGGGTTAGCACAAGAAAAGTAGAAAGTGAAGCAAAGCTCAGAAGATGGGTATTTGAATTGCTTGGTAAAAGAAAACCCGGCTACCTTTGTTTGACAGGTATGCAAGTGACATTTGGCTTACCTACATTGGATTTTGATATTCATTGATTTTTAGTGCTTCTAATTTTCATTTGTCTGCCCTCCCTTGGTTGATGCACATGACCTGTTGAGAATTCTAGTAACTTGCTTCTTTTGGCATGATTATGATACGTCTCAATCTCGGTGGTTTTATGTTATATTCTTTTTTTTATCTTGTTACCTATATTTCATGAAATCCTAATGCCCTAAATCCTTACGTACCTTCTCTTCATGTCATTCCCCGTCTTTGAAGGTTGTCAATTACAAGAGATGGGTATTAAAATGAAAATGGATATGATGAAAGTATCATTCAGTGAATGATATCGTTTCAAGAACATGGTTTAAATGATTTCTTTATATGGAACTAAGTATTTATCAAAAATTAGATGTTTAATACAATCATTTTATGTATAGACCTTGCACTCAATCAAAAATGATTGGCCCTAATTTTAAAACCCTAAGTGTTAAATATTTTACCAATGGAATTTGACTTTCATCATAAAGAATTGTTATCGGTCATAATGTAATTCCTGAAGCTGACATAAGGTGATCCTTGGTATGCTTTTTAGCAAATATTTAGTAAAAGAGTTTCAGTTTCCATATTCAGATAATGTAATTCTTGAAGCTGACATAAGGTGATCCTTGGTATGCTTTTTAGCAAATATTTAGTAAAAGAGTTTCAGTTTCCATATTCAGATCATGGTGAATATGAGAGATGAGCTTTCATAGATAAAAATTATGGGTCGATATCGTTGATATCCCTCATGTGTCTGACCTCCATTTGAATTATATGGATCTCATAATTCATCCTTCAGTTTTCTTAGGCATATTCAGTCCATTGCATTTTTCTTGAAAGGTTTCAAGTTAATATTTACCTTACCCTTATTCCAATGCTTCCCTTCCAATGGTCTAAATCTTCCCATCTCCACCATTCTCATATCATCCCCCTCACTTCTTTTCAATGAACCATTTAAAATCGATATCATGAAATGATCTTGTCCATGATATGAATGTCCTCTAACTGTGCCTAATGTTGATGACCTCCCATAAATAGAAGTCGATCTCAAGTGATACATAGAAGAATTTACAGTTTGATTTTGATAAGTGAACAAATGTACTGTCAGTATTAATGATTGAAGATCATTGTTCCTAAAGTGGCAGAAATATGGTGCTATCTACACAACCTTCCTTGGAATTTGCATTCAAACCGAAGTCGCTTTTGACATATTCAAATCTATAGTCAAGCATAACTATCAAATAAAATTAAAATATGGTTTGGGTACAACCTGAGGGACAACGGGTAGAATTGACCCCATTTCCGAGGAACACTATATTAATTCTAAAATAACTATGACCGATACCCTTTCTAAGTCATATAAGAAAGGGTGGAAAGAAAGCAATACTTCTCCATCTAATATTCGTGAAATTTTTTATTGTTACTTCAGAAGATTTATTCTCCTTGTTTGAAGTGTAATTTATGTTCTCAGTTTTTGAGATAATTTCCTTATTCGCAAAAGGAAGTATGAGAAGTAGTCTCTAACGGGTGACTCCACCCCCAAAATTGACTCCACTTGGGAAGCATGTTTATTTTTTGAAAATACAGAGTTAAGAGGGATAATAACTAGATCTAAATCTAAGGTAAAGCTCATTTCTCCCCTAGCATACCCCAGGCCTGTCTGGAAAAGAGGAAATAAATTATTCCTCAAGTTGTGTGCTATAGAGGAGGATGATGGATTTTCTATAACATTTGTGCATTCCATAAAGGGAGATGACATAAAATTATTTACGAATTTTTCCAACAAATTGATCACCCATTGGATGTAGTTTGTTGAGAAGTTTACTAGCAAATTGGGTGTAAAGAAATCTAATAGGAATATCCTAACCGAGTTCAATGTTATAAATAGAAATAATGGTGAAATTTTCATAGATTTTACTACTCGGTTTTGTAAATTGTATCATTGAATACTTGATACAATCAATCCCTCATACACAATAGTTGTGCTCACATAATCTACTACTTTTGATTCTAGGTTTAATTTTCTTATGAGAGAAAGAATTTTTCCCAACTTGAAGAGTATGTTTTACAATGCAAAAGACTTGGAAAAGAACATGAGGGTTGTCAAGGTCTGTTTGAAGACCAAAAGATAGAAGATATCCTAATAGGAGAAGGGGAAAAGAGATTGAAAAATATTTGGGCCAAGATGAACTTATTCTAGAGGAGGTAACAAAGACCTTGAAGAATATGGTTAATTACCTTACCAATTTAAATCAAGGACACGCTATAAACCCTTTCAGAATCCCCCCTTTTCAGAATCAGAATCCTCATATTTATGGACAACCACTATACAAGAGAAACCCTTTAATGTCTATGTAACGAGAAATAATTCAGGAAAATCCTAATTCTGAGTAATATCCTATGTTGTCAACTAATATTAATACCTAAACATAATAAGAGTATGAATAATACTTTGATCTTGAGCAACCAGATGCAACGAACCCTTCTTCCATCTAGAACATGTTATTCCATTCATATCAAATGCAATCTGAAGATGACTTGTTAAGGTATGAAGTTATGTTCATGGTAGAAGATGAGGTGTCCATTCCAGAGGAATAAACAATGTACCAAGAGAAATAGTCACCACACTGATCAAAAACTCAGTTGCATTTGGACATAGATATTAACATGGTGGAGGCTAGGAAAAATGACGACTTTATTCCTTAACCTAATACTTAAAATTTTAGGTGGGAGGATCCCTCTAGGACATATAATGAGAATATAAAAGATAATGACAAGGTTGTGCAACAACCGAGAAGAGAAACCATCTTAAAAGTATCATATGTTAGGCAGATTATCATTCCAGTCAAGGTGGAAGTTAAGAGTACATAATCCAACAAAGCACAATTCGACCCAGTGTCAACACCAATAAAGAAAAATCTTGTTACCAAGGTACTGGATAGTAGTTCTTTTCTTTCTCCTACTTTTGATATTAAACACAAATTAAATATTAAGATTCCCGACCCATAAAAATGAAATATCCTCCTACATGGGCCTCAAAGACCCAAATCCCCTTGTAATACTCAAAGCTCCTCCTGCCCCAGATAAACCAACTTCTCCCTCCTCTACTTTAATGGGATTGAGCTATGAGCCTCCTTTAGAAGATAACTAGATCAACCTATAATATGACACCCCCAAGATAGTCCTTGTAAACTTCCTTGATGAAGTATATCGTTTTAATTCCCCCTTTTACATCACCTTGGAGCTCCATAATTTTCACTTACATAACTTCCTATGTGATTCCAATACATCCCATTACTTAATGCCCCTTCTAGTCATGGAAAAATCTAGATTAGACATCACAAGGCCCTATAAAGATATTTTTCCTTTGATTCTTAAAGAGTCCAATGTACTAGTAAGATCAAAGACCTTGTTGTAGGGACGAGATAGATTCCCATGAAATTTGTCATGATGGATGTGGTTATAGATGATGTCCCCCTTTCATATGGTATGTTATTGTCTAGACATTGTGGAACATATGTATCTTATGCCACTATTCTTCCCTTTATGGGAGATACTTTACACCTACACAGGGAACATAAAGTAGCCTATGTTATCAATGACCCTAAGCACCCAACCAATTTCCCCACTTGTACCTTTGACAATCTAGGAACTTTTTTCTCCGGTCACCAACCTCTCTTTCAAGACCAAGTTGGACCCCTAATGGCCCCTAATAAACCATATTTAGATATATCTATACTATATGAATTAGACCTTGAAGATGAGTGTAGTTAATTTGGGGATAAAGATGATGTTTTTTTACAAATATGCTTCCAATAAACCCCCCTTTGTGTTTCCAAGCCTTCTTTTGATCATACTAATAATGTCACCGAGTACAAAGCACCAATACTAGTACCTCAAGAAGTAAGTAATAAAGGTGCCACCCATGTAAATATATTTGAAGATGATGAACTAAACTCTAAAGAAACAATACAAAAAGGCAAGGGTGCATCCATGGAGGTGGGTTACAATTTTTGGTAAGACAATTTTGGGAAAAAACAAAAAACGTACCCTCGATCAAGGTACTGAACTCGATCGAGGTTCCTGTTAAAAAAATTATAAAAAATACAGCAGGAAGCTGCGGCCTATTTGTCATTTTCTCCATAGAAACACCTCGATCGAGCTGCAGCGCAACTACAAACCTCGAACGAGCTACAACGCAAGCCATGACCACCCCTACCTTTCACCATGATGTAGGAGCAGAGAGGTAACACCCAAACCCTGTTTTTTGAAATTTAAATGGAATTTTACCTTTTTTTCTAAGTTTTAAAATATTAGGTTAAAATTGAAAAAAATCATTGTTATAGATGTTTTTAGGTTTTTTTTTTGTCTATTATGTTTGAAATGTGTTCCAATGTGTAGAAATGCTGTTGTTTTTTTTATAAAATTGTAATCGAAATTTGTTATTTATTTAAAATTTAATTTTTTGTTTTATATATTTTTTTGTCCATCGGTAGCATTTATGCTGCCAGTTTAATTTTTAAATGTATGCCCGACAAACAGAAATGTTGCCCAAATTTTTTCAATCCTCCGAGAATACACGGAGGATTGAAAAAATTCAAATATGTTAAATTTAAATTTAAAATTTATAGTTTGTATCAATATTTCTATCAATCGACAACGTTTATGTTTTCTATTTAATTTTTAAATGTGTGGGGACAAGCAGAAATGCTGCCCAATTTTTTTCAATCCTCCGAGAATACATGAAGGATTGGAAAAAATCCAAACCCTAGACTCGAGACAATCACGAACCTTAAACTGGCGGAGACATTTATCTAAACAACCCATATTTAAATTTAAATATTTTGATATATATATATATATATATTATTTATAAGAAATATAAATATGAATTAATATAATATTTTAATTATAATTATAATCTATTTTAATGAAATAGTTAATACTATATAT
>LPNX011083262.1:296921-320318 GCA_001517045.1 Pseudotsuga menziesii
CAATCATTAATGTTTTACAATCTTACAAAATTGCACAATTTTGCGATTTAATAAATTACAAGTTTATAAAATTTAAAAAGTTTACAAGTTTACATGTTTGCAAAATTGGCAATCGAATGCAACTTACAATTTTTAACGTAACTTACAATTAAAATGTTACAAAATTTAACTTTACAATGTAAGTTCTATTAGGTGAAAATTACAAGTACAATATAAAATTTGATTTGATTTAAAAAAAATTACAACTACAATTTTAAATTTGGTTTCATTTGTAAAAATATTTACAAGTTTGCAAAATTGTCATTCAAATGAAACTTATAATTAATATCAATTGCAATTGGTAGATTTAATGAGGGCACAATAAATGTATGTGATGTTGTTTGTATTGCATATCACTAACAATTTACAAGTTTACAATTTACAATTTGTCTACAATGTAACATGTAATTTAGAACTTTGCACAAATAGAGTGTGATATACATGTATTTGCACAAATACACCAAAAAAAAAGTTACATAGACAAAATTGAGCTTTCATAACATGGTCTTACGACATTGTTGGTATTCCTAGGTATAGGTGTTCATGCACATAGAGTATATGTGAATGCACATACTCACATATATAAGTTTACAAAAATTATATTTAAATACAAATGATATATTTCAGAAGAAATTTTGATTTGCTACATTTCAAAAGCATGTCAACTATGTCAACATCAAAAGTGGCATATAACTTTCATTCATCCATCCAATGGGTTATAGGAATGCACGTCTCCATAATATGATCATGGTCAGCTACTAATATCTTCCATCTCTTTGGTTCACCCCTCTTCACCTTGATTTCTATGAGATGTATCTGAGCTGCCACCACCAAATGATTGTACTGACAAGATATATATTCCGGCATGAAATCTCTGTATATAATATATTCACTTTGTCTTCTCACCTTTTCAAAAAAGTGGCCCATCACAACTAAGTCACCAACTTGGTATGTGAACTCTCCATCGACATAGGGCCACACCAACCCGCTTTTGATTTGTGTACACCTCATCAAAAAGTATGCCGCATGCTCATCCTTTAACGGTGGTGCAATTACAACAAATACATCACCTGCATCAATATTTTCAAATATTAAACAAATATTAAATATATATATATGCATGTGTACAAGACAAGAAGTTTAAACATTCAATCAACTATCATGTACCTTGCTTAACCAAATCAGAAACCCGATCATGATCTAGTGAAACCACTACCTCGTTAGTGTGCATCTCTTGCCATGTCAAAATTGGATGTGGCCCCTTTGGATTAAAAAGGACATCTTTCCATTGTTTGGCATATTCATTGTTCATGCAGTGATCAACCCCCATTCCATTGGCATTAATGCAGAACTCACAGAAACATGCATACTTCTTCGTTTCAATTGAAAATATGTCGCCCATGTCTTTACTACAAACTAAATGTAGTTCTCTCGTACCAGGTATGGTATCACAATACCATGACATGGATCTATTCACATCCCCAAAAAACCTGCATTGAATAAAAAACATCATANTAATCAACAAACTTATCTCAAATTTTACTAATCAATTGGTTTGAAGGCATAGTTATTTTTGTATAATGTGAAAATTATATAGTGTCAAACTTGAGATACGTTTTGAAATGGATCTACTTCCTTTGAGTGTGTGGTCTTAAGAGTTTTAGAGTTAGCTCTCTTTTCAGTAAAATAGGCTATATTGTAGTTTAGAGCATGATATATTTCCTTTGTGTTTTTTCTTCCAAAAGAATCATGTACTTTGTTCAAGACTAAACTCCAAATGTGTACCTAATCTAAGCAAAAAGTTGGAGTATTATAATCTGATCCTAGATAAATTTTAGATCAAAATTTCTATAAACAAAAGTACAAAATATTCTTGGACATAATTGTAATCAACCAGAACTTGACTTTCTTTGGCATAGTAACTTGATCATGTTATTCCTTTTTACCATGCATATGTAGTTTGTTTAAACATCATTATGGAGTTTTAATAGCAAAATAAACTAAGATCAACATTACCTCTTATGGGACAAGCTGCAGTTAAAACATTATAAGTCTAGCATCATAAACATTGTAGAGAAGTATAACATTATAAGTCGAGCATTATAAAAATGCTAGAGAAGTATCTTCTTGACTTGAATATAAACATTAATTTACTAGAACATACGCTTACCTACTAAATCTATAAGGAACCATCAGTCCCTCTATGTTAGCTTAAAAGCTAAGTAAGCTTTGATCACACATAAGAAACATTCCCTACTTGAAAAAAGAAATATATAGTAAATCTAGCTTAAGTAAAAAACAAGTTTCTTTTCTACTTCTAGAAGAATTACAACTACTAAGTTGAAAATAGTACTAACATAGCTATCGAGGAGAAGACTTTAGATTATATGAATCTTATAAAGAAGAAACTCTTTGTTTCTCTTACCAGACGTTTTATTATCTGCTAACCATTAACGGTACTTTAGCGGTGATATTAGACATTTTATGTCAAATGAAAAATGAAAAATTTTTACGAATTTTTGAGTTATTACATGTGGTATCAGAGCCAGGTTCAAACACTAGGACTAAATGTATCCCAACTTGCTTATGTGGAACAATAAATTTAAATAAACATGCTGATGTTGTTTTCTTTTGAATGATACACCCAGAGAATTTTGTTTATGATTTAATGACAGGTATGGATAGATTGGAAGAATATGTAGATGAGGAATCTCCTTACACTGAACGAAATAATTGTCAAAAAGAACCTATACAAGAAGAGATAACTAATAATTCTTCTGAACTACTACAAACAGTTAAGGAACTGAAAACAGAGATGGAATCAGTTAAGAAAGAAAATGAGAGGATTCTGAGAGCTCAGGAGGAGTTAAATCATATTTTAATGGAAATATTTCATACTGAGGGAAAAGATAAAAAAACTGAGTCTGAAGATATGGGTTACCAGCATAAAGATAAAAAGACTAAACAAGTTAAACATGGAAGTAGCTCATCTTCTAAAGTATATGGTGATTTACATAAACACAAATTTCATTATACTAGTGACAGTAGTGAAAATAATCACCATACTAGGAAGAGAAAGTTTAAACCTTACGAAGAAATTTCTGGGGAATTCAAGAAGATCAAGCCACCAACCTTTAATGGAGAAAATGAAAAGGGGGAAGAAGCAGAATCATGGCTATCTGGGATGAAGAAATACTTCCAAATTTATAACTAATCTAATCAACTGAAGGCCAAGATGGCTATTTATAACCTTACGAGAAAAGCAAATATATGGTGGCAGGACTTAAAAAGAGTAAAAGGTATAAGGGAGAAAAATATAAATTGGAGCACATTTAAGAAATATTTCAAGAAGAAATTTTTATTTGAACAATATTATGAAGAAAGGGCTAAGAAATTTTACAAGCTAAAATTGAGAACAATGAATATGAAAGAACTAAATAGTAAGTTTCTAAGTCTGCTTAGGTATGTCATATATTGTGGATGAAAAACCTAAGGTACAACGGTTTCTCAGTTGTTTACCTTATCATATAAAGGACAAAATTGAGTATGACAATCCAAAAACATTAGAAGAAGCAATGAGAGAAGTGAATTTCTGTTATGAACAAAATTGTAAAAAGGAAAGTATGACCAACTGGAAGGCCAAAAGGAATAATAACGTTGAACAGAAAAAGAAATATTTTATGCCTAATCGAAATTTTAAGAATAATAACACCAGAAATTTTCCTAGTAAAAATTTCCAAGGGAACAAAAGTAATTCATAGACCAATCAAATTAATCAAAGGAATAAAGAATCTACTAACAACCACAGTAACTATACAAAGAATTTTGAACGAAACAAACCCATAAAGTGTTGGGAATGTAATGGTCCACATTATGCATCAGTTTTCCCCAATTGGAAGAAGACTGTTAGCAACATACACACAATACAGGAGGAGATGATTGTTGGTGATCTAGCAAGGAAAATGCCCAGGATCAATGCAGCATTAGAGAACCGATAAGTAGATCAAACTTCCATAGTAGAAGTGGAAGGTAAGATCAATGAAATACCTATATCTATTTTAATTGATCCAAGAGCTATTTTAATCTATATTTCTCCTAGTTTAGTAGAAAAGTGTAAGCTTTCAGTTGAAAATTTGGCAATATCTTGGTTAGTTCAACTAACTACTGGTGCAAAGAGAAAAGTAATTAGCTTTTTTAAGAATTGTGCAATAACTATGGATTAGTTCGAAACCTCTGTTAAGCTCAATGTGTTACCTTTAGTTTCATATGATATGTTAATTGGTATGGATTAGTTAGAATAGCATAGGGTGGTCCTAAATTTATTTGATAAAACCTTCACTTGCATAAATAGCGATGGAAAGTTAATAAATGTAAAGGGAATTTCTAGGAAAACAGTCGTAAGGCAGATTTTTGCTTTGCATCTTAAGAGAGCTGTTAGGAAAGGTTGTAAGGATTTTTTCGTAATAGTAATCGATGAAGAAAACACTAACAACAAAGATAAATTAAAATTGGAAGATATTCCAATTCTAAGGGAATATTCAAATGTATTTTCGGAAGAAATTTCGGGACTGCCTCTGAGACGGGAATTAGATTTTACTATTGAGCTGGTACCTGGTGCAGTGCCCAGCTCAAAATCCCCTTATGGGATGAATATACTAGAATTAAATGAACTTAAGTCACAGTTAAAAGAACTCATTGATAAGAATTACATTAGACCCAGTGTGTCTCCCTGGGGGGGCACTTGTCATATTTGTTAAGAAGAAGGATGGAACTCTACGACTATGTATAGATTATCATAAACTAAATAAAATGACTATCAAGAACAGATACTTGTTACCTCGCATAGATGATTTGTTTGATCAGCTACATGGAGCCATGGTGTTCTCAAATATTGATTTACGATCTGGATACCACCAGGTCTGAACCAAGGATGAAGACATCTTTAAAACAACCTTTAGGACTTGATATGGACATTACGAGTTTGTCGTTATGACATTCGGGCTTACTAATGTCCCAATTGTTTTTATGTGTCTGATGAATAATATAATGCACAAATATTTGGATAAATTTGTGGTCGTATTAATTGACAAAATCTTAATTTATTCAAAATATGAAGAGGAACATAAAGAACACTTAAAAATTGTCTTACAAGAGTTACGAGAAAATCAACTTTTTGCAAAATTTAGTAAATGTGACTTCTTTAAAGATAAAATCCAGTATTTGGGTCATGTGGTGACTAAAGAAGGAATTTATGTTGACCCCTAAAAGATAAAGGGAATTGAATATTGGCCAGTCCCAAAAGATGTAAATGATGTCCGATCATTCATGGGGATTACTGGTTATTATTGAAGATTCATCGAAGGGTTTTTAAGAATTGCAAATCCTATAATCTCTTTACAGAAAAAGGGGAAGAAATCTGATTGGAATTAGAAGTGTGAAGATAGTTTTAAAAAGTTAATAACATTATTAACCAGTGCACCAATTCTAAGAATTGCTAACCCTAATAAAGATAAATTATAGTATGTACTAACGCATGCAATGACGATTTAGGTGGAGTTTTAACTCAGGAAAGACACGTCATTGCTTATGAATCTAGGAAGCTGAAGGTTCATGAGAAAAGTTATGAAACCTATGACTTAGAATTAGCTGTTGTCATACATGTCTTAAAGATGTGGCATCATCATTTAATAGGAAGAATTTTTATACTAATGACAGATAATAAAGGATTGAAATATCTGTTGGACCAACCTAACTTGAATGTTAGGCAAGCTAGGTGGTTAGCTTTTCTGAGTGGATACGATTTTGAAATTCAACATATTAAAGGAAAGGAGAATAAGGTTGTTGATGCATTAAGTAGAAATAAAAAGCTGAATTTTACAGTAGCCATCAACACTTATATGACAGACTTGGAAGAACAAATTGAAGCTGGAATAGAACAAGATGATAATTATCGAAAATTACAAGAAAAAGTAAAAGAAAATTTAATAGAAAGTTTAAGTACAGGGTACAGTTTGAATGAAAAATGACTATTATTGTATAAATATAGATTATACGTACCTAATGTACCTAATATTAAGATGTTAATTTTAAATGAATTTCATAAAACTCCTTATTCAGGGCATTCGGCTTATCAGAAAACCATAACCATGTTAAGAAAGGATTATTTCTAGCCAAATATGAAAAATGAATTGGTAGAATATATTGGTAGGTGCTTTGAATGTCAGCAAGTAAAAACTGAACATCAACATCTAGCTGGAATACTTTAGCCATTGCCTATTAATACCTAGAAATGAGAGATAATTAGGCTTGATTTTATCATGGGACTACCTAGAAATCATAACTTAAATGACTCAATAATGGTAGTGGTTGATAAATTGAGTAAAGCAGCCCATTTTATACCTGTAAAAACTACTTATAAAGCTGCAAATATTGTTGATATTTTCTTAAAACAAATTTTTCGGTTGCATGGAATACCGAAGGTGATAATTTCATACCGAGACCCTAAATTTATAGGTAATTTTTGGAAATCCTTGTTTAAAGGGTTAAATACTACGTTAAACTGTAGTACCTCTTTCCATCCTCAAACTGATGAACAGACAGAAAGAGTAAATCAGGTATTGGAGGATCTACTCAGAATGTATGTAAAAGAGTAGCCAAGTTAATGGGAAGATTATTTACACTTGGTAGAATTTGCTTACAATAATCATTATCAAGCTTCAACTAGATATAGTCCCTTTGAAATTCTGTATGGAAGAAAATGAAACACTCCCATCTCTTGGAGTAATCTAGTGGATAGGTTAGTATTAGGACCTGAATTATACTATGTGTCATTTGAATAATCAGTAAATGCATCTCCTGTAAAAATGTAGTGGTGTGGTGTGTTAGTCGACTGAATAAGTTAACTATGTTTTATGCAACTGTGTGATAGCTGTAACAGTCCTGTTCATCCCTAGTTCTTTCAATTGCCATTTTATTTAGATCTTTCCAGTTTTTTCCTTCGCATTTATAATTGCAGATCATTCCTATACCTTGAATTTCTAGAATAGCTGAATTTAATTCATGCACTTTGGATTTCTAGAATAACTAAATCAGGATAGTTGGATGGATCTTTAGATGGTTTGGTAATTAATGATTTTACTTTCTGCAAAATTAATCTAGATGTTATTTCCTGAATCTTTCAATTCTATATTAAGAATTGTAGGAGGTACTTGTGATTGCATTCTTGAGAAAGGAAATTAGATTAAGTGGATTATGGGATGAGTGTGGCTGAACAAGAAAGTAGGATCATTTACTTACATCATCAACTACTTAGTGTTTAAAGCATATATAGTGCATATTATCTTTGAAATAAGAGACTTCCCTGGGTTGACAATTTATATTGAACACTCTGTATGTTGGCTTTAATTAACTTGCATATAGGGTGCCCAACATTTTGGCACCGTTGCCGAGGAGGATAATTATTAGACACTATTGTAGTTGCATCCAATAATTATCTTTACTCATTCCTCCTATTTTTTTTAGTTTGCATGTTTTGGGTTGCATGAATACAAGAAGGGTATAGCATGACCATCTTATGAATCCCAGAACCCCCAAAAACAATAACGTTTCAGGTGGTCGAGGTCGAGGGAAAAATCCACCATTAGAGAGAAGAACATTCATTGACGACCTGGTTGATAGAACGAATTCTTCTACTAGGGCTCGCTATCAAGAAACACCTATCAGAAGAAGCGCTGTCAGCCTTGGAGTGGCAGCGTTAATATCTACAGTGGAAAACACACAAGGAGCTGCAACATCCTCGGATACCCCTGTAGAGGAAGACAATGTTAGTACTGCAAGATCGACTGATCAAGATTTGATATATCACATTAACGAGAAGGTTTTGATTGAACAAGAGTGGACATAGTTCCATCAGAAATTCAACGACCAGTGGAAGGACGAAGAGGATAAAACAGAAGAAAATATGAGTAATAGATGCGATCCCAAAGAGGAAGAAGCAATGGGAGAAAATCATCATCATGAGGGTAATTCCCTACCTGAAGGGACGGTGGCTACACTTCATTTCCCAATTTAACAACCAAAAGGGATAGCCCCCATCAAAAATATATCGCCATCGGTGTTGCCTCGCTTTTATGGAAAATCGACAGAGGATCTAGACAGATTTCTTTTCGAATTTGACATCCTCTGTCACAGCTATGACTACACCACCAATGAAAAGAAGTTGAAACTCTTCCCTGCCACTCAGAAGGACAATGGATTACCTTTTCTTATGAGCCTGGGAGGCAAAATTGTCAATAACTGGGACAGGATGAAACATGTGTTCCTAGAGAAATATCAGGAGTATTGCAATACCAAGGATAAGAGAGAAGAACTATTTAAAAAGGTACAAAAGGACAATGAAAGTTTGGAAGATTTTGTTGAAAGGATTTTATATAATGTGCAGAGAGCTGGATAGACTAATATGGGGTTAGATGTGATCAAAATAATCCTACTTTGTGGGATTAGGGATGATTTCCTAGACATGTTAAACCTGTTAGGAAAGGGGGATATCTCCAAGGAGTCCTTTGAAAATATCATGGAACTATGCAAAGGGTACTCTAGGGGGTCTTCCAAGAATAATAGATGGGACAAACAGGACAAATTAGAACATGATGTCTTCGACGGAACATAGAATTCATCTACTAGAGGAGCCACCCATGCAGAGATAGGCAATCTCCTCAAAAATTTCAAAACATAAATGATGAGCTCTATCTCCTCAAAAATAGATGTCCTGAGGGAAAAGCAGAAACAAGCAGTAGAGGATCTCACACTAGGTGTATTCTGCCCTAGATGTAGGAAGAACCACCTTCTGAAGGAGTGCCTTCTAGACAAGGTAGAAGTATGTCAGATGTGTGAGCTGAATGATGACATAAAATAATGCCCATCACTACCTCAAGTGAAGGTTGTTCTACAGGAATCAACTCCAGAGGTGGAACCAACTTACTTTATTGCACAGAAGAAGCCATGGCAGCCTTGAAATCAAGGTATGACTTCAGACTTGTTTCCATTTTTGAATAGCATGAATAATTGGAATAATATGCAGCATATGAATACACAATTCCCTTCATCTTATTCTAATCCTCAATTATACCCCTCTCAACCTTCAATGCAAAATTTTAACTCCTGGAACCCCTGGGCACAGCCACCATAGCCACCAAACCAATAAAATTCTTGGTCTCCTGGATAGAGGAATTTCCATCCAGGGAACCGGTTTCCCCATAACCAACCCTCTCAACAGCTTCCACATCAAATGTTTCCTCAACAACCATACCCTCCTCAATATCCTTAACCTTATCAACAGTCACAGCTGCAACTCCAGAATAATGTTGTCCCCAATATGCCGATACGACCTCAGCTGCCTGCGTAACCTAACCCTAACCCAAATAATAAAGCAGTCCATCAGTTTGAAACTGTCAACATGCCTGCTTACTCCATTACTCATGTACCCTGCAATGATATCTACTTATGATCAGGAAAGGTAGTGGAGCCTTTGATCATTGAGGATGTTCCATCCTTTGTGTGAAGAAGGGATGAATCCGCAGTATTTATCTAATACATTGACCCCCATTATTGAAGATGTTGAACATCCTACTAATACACTAGCCGAAACACAGAACGATACATCTATTGACACACAGCCTACCCAGTTGATTAGGGAACCCCCATACCATGAAAGATTAATGTTACCAAAGGTAGTGGGAAAACCTTAGTTTAACCTCTTTGGAGAGTTAAAAAATATTTATGTTAAAATTCCCCTCCTTCAGGCCCTTCAAGACTTACCTATCTATGCCAGAACTGTTCGGGATCTGTGTACAAGGAAACCAAGAAGGAAACCCAGGGATCCTCCCACTGTTCACATCATAGTGAAATTATCTTCATTAATAATGGGAAAACCCCTCTTGGCCAAAAACGACAACCCTGGGAATCCCACTATCACTATGCAGATTGGGTGCACACAGATAGCCAACATACTGGTAGACTTAGTGTTGGCTGGAATATTTCACCTCATGCGGACAGCAAGGTGTTCCACTGGTCTAAATGGTTCAAATCCAGAAAAAATAGAGGACAGAGGTTGAAGACTCTCCCTAGACATTGTAAATATTTGGAATACAAGGCTTTGACAGTTCACCTATGTACTTGCAAAAAAGCTCAACATGAAATGAATCAAAGCAACCAGAATATGATCTACTAATCTATGCTACTGACTAAGGAATCTAGCAACATATATATGCGAAATCACAACAACAACATCATATGTGGGACATAAATCAACTTGCATTAGAAAGATGAATAATTTTAGAACCAAGCCTTAGTGTTGACATGCATCTCCATGAAACCAGCTCTTCATCCCCAAAAGCTCCAACTCTAGCTCTCTATGCTCTCTCCAAATGATCTTGGGCCAAGAATCAATCCAACAGCATAACAATACCTTCAATGTTCTCCCCTCAACCATGGCTATGAGCTCATATTTATAGGGATTTAATGGATAGAGATGGTTGAGAAATTAGTGGGTGAGGCGGCCTCTAAGATCCTAGGATGAGGGATCTCGAGCTCAACCAACCCACAACAGTAGGGATAAGGCAGTACACGAGGCTTACCATCTAGAAGCCTCGATAAACTTCTCTTTTTCCCTTTTTACCCAGGGTACCACGATTCTCCTTCTATGAAAGAGCGGTTCTGGTAATAACCACCTATGGACCAAGGGATATGGGTGGTGGCACCGCTTTTGGAAAACCAATGAAAGGAGGTGCAAGCAAAGGTAGCACTCCTGGATAAAGGGGCATGCGCAGTGCCAGGAATTTGTATGACAGATTGATGAAAAACCATTTAGTTTCCACTCCAAAAGCTGGGATTCGGGGTAAGTAGGTATGTCAAATGTCTTATCACATGATGGTGATAGGATTTTATTATAACAGGATGCCCCCCAAAGCATGAGTCTTAGAATGATACAATAAACGAGAGCTTTGAGAACAAGTCGTCGCTAGGAGATGAAAATGTCGGCTCGATCAGAGTATGCAGTCAAGTAGGCATCTATAGTACATCAATATGTTGACTCATTGACACAAGTAACTAAACTCATAGCTACAGACCAATACAAGGCAGATCCATGAGTGGAATAAACAAGCATGGCTACTAGAATACAGTGTAAATCCATGTGATAGAGGACTCAAACTTGGACATAGCTACTAGACATAAAACGTAGATCTATGCCATACAGATGCAAATTTGAGCATATCCACAACCATACAAATGTGGATCCATGCTAGATATACAAAACTCCATCGCAACCTGGGGAAAAAACAATGAGCAATTTTAAACAAATGCCCAGGGTCTTCATCTCGTCTTCCACAAAGTACGATTCTATCCATGTGATTACAATGATATAAAGTCGAACATGGTAGAAACCACTTGATTACCGCCCAATGATGTGAACTATTAATAAGTGCGAGGGAGATCACCATTAATGTCAATGATTCCCAAGGTACTCTAGTACAATCTACTTAGTGCGAATAGATGTGCTGATTTCAAACACCCAGTCAATTCTATCGATCAAAGGTCAATGATGTGAACCTATGTCAAGAGTGAGAGAATATATCATTAAGGCATATATATCTCAAGGTACTAAATATTGTTTCTAACACTATTTCCTGGATGATGAGCAGATGTTGACGGGAATAGTCTTGTCAAAGGAGGGCAATGATGAGTCCCACATCGACGACATGAAACTCGAAACATAGTTCTAGAATGATGTGAATGTAGTAACCATATGATTGACTTAAAGATACTGACACAAAGACTGTGTAGACTGCATAGGTAAAACTTCTTCAGATCCCCTTTGAACATTGGGAAGCATGACAAAATGACTTGGCAGCATGACTAGACAGGACAGATACACAATGCAATAGTGGACAATGCATTCTTTTGAAAGACTCAAAGGATTGGCATGACTCGTGAAAGTGGATCATCATGTAGATCAGCTGAATACCCAATTGACTGACATGATTGTGCATACAAGTACCATGTTCAAAGGTAATGGCAAACAACTGCCATTATTTACAAAATGATTCCCTTTCCATTTCCCCCACCATGATCGATGAGTGCCTCTTTTCAGTTTTATGGGTTCAAAGATGGTAACAAACACTTGATATATCTTGTTGAAATACAAGTCCAGTCTATATGTTTTACGAACCTAAGAGAGGAGGAGTTCGTTCCCAAAACGGGTCTCTCAATATTTAATTTAACGAGTCCACTAAAAGAAAGCTCGGTATCGTTCATGTTTAGAGAGTCTAAATGAATACAAAAGAAAACTCCATGGGGGTCCTTTTTCGTATGATTTAGTCTCTAAGGCCCGAAAAAATATAAAATCATACCTTAGAGAACTCTTCCAGTCATGATTGGTTGGAGTGTTCCTTTCTCGTAAATAGTCCTATCCAAATGGAAAAAGAGATAACCTACCGTCAGATGGATGACTCTTCAAATACTTTAATGAGCGTGAAGAAGACAAGATCGCTCGACAATATTTTCGTATTTAGGGATCCTGAAAAGGGTTTAAAGCAAACTCCATTAACCTTTTTCATGTTTGAATCCAGAGCAAAAAAAAGTAATAAACTAAGCTCAAACCACTTTTCATGTTTTAACCAGAGCACGAAAAATGAAAAGTAAGCTCAACACCATCTTACTATTTTTAACAAGCTCGAAGGTTAGTTGAAACAATGCTCAGGGATTGGTTTCATTTTTACGCAAGCTTGAAACCAATGGGTAAACTATGCTTGAAAAATCCCATTAGCATGATATATAGAGGTTGGAATCTTGCCCCCAGCATGATTGCTAGCGAAGCCCACCCCTAGCATGGTTGCTAGCAGCTCAACATGCCCCCAAGCTTCGTTTCATTTAACGTCGATTCTTCTTCCATACCCAACCTAAAAACCTAGTTACTAATGTCAAAATGTTCAATAGGGGGGTAGGAAGAACAAGAATCAGGCAGGCGAAGGTTCAAGTTCTAACACTAAAGTGAATACTCGAATCAACGGGAGGGGATCTGTTTCATTTTTACGCAAGCTTGAAATAGAAGGTAACTATGCTTGGAACATGGTTTCATTTTTATGCAAGCTTGAAACCAATAGGTAAACTATGCTTAAAAATATCCATTTCATTTTTTAATGAGCTTGACACAAAATGGGAACTTTGCTCAGGGAAAACTAACGTGATGGGTAGAACCTGAAATGATGGTTAGGTGCTATTTCATTTTTTAATGAGCTTGACATGGAATGGGAACTTTTCTTAGAACATGGTTTCATTTTTATGCAAGATTGAAACCAAAAGCATAAACTATGCTTAAGGAGTGGTTTTATTTTTTAACGAGTTTGAAACCAAAATTAAACTATGCTCTAAAACTTTCTCCTACTGAACATGATATCCAGAGGTTGGTAAGTTTCCCCCATTTCATAAAAAGATAACAGCTTAACTCTAGTATGAAGTCCAGAGACTAGAGCCATGGCCACCATTTTACCTATGATGGGAAAAATTTAACTAGAAGAAGGGGGAGGAACCACAAGAACATGTGGCACATTTAGGGCAGTCTGATTACTAGGAGTAATGCAATGGTCAGGTGTAACAAAATAAAGCTAATCAATGGTCACAATCTTCCCATCATGGGAAAAATGCATAACTCTAAAGAGTGTGGACACTATGGCTTTCATGGTGTACACATAATCGCGTCTAAGGAGCAGATTGATATCTAAAGGACCTTGGACCACCATAACATTGATATAAACAGTTTTCCCTCCTAATGTAATAGGTAAATGAGGAAGGATCCCTAAAGGTGCAGCAGGCCTACGATTAAAAGCTAATATCTGATTGGTGGCTAGCACAAGCTGAGGTGAACCTAAATCTTGCCAAGCAGTTGAGGATAGAATACTAACAGATGCCCCTTCATCAACAATAGTGTGAAGTATCTGCCTAGCAGTAACATTCACAAATATCTGGAAAGGAACACTTGAATGAAGACGAGACTCTGGTAGGTTACTCCAGTCAAAGGAAATAATGTCATTACTTGGAGATGGTTCTGTCGAAGTAGACAAAATTTCCTCTTGTCGAGAACAATCAGAACGAAGCATAAAAGCTTCAGCAGGTTTTGGTTCATTCTCTACTGGAAGAGAAGAACAAGATGAATATTTGGTCAAAGAGACTGCTTCAGTCTTAAAACTCTCTGATGAAAGAGTGGAATTGGGTGGAAATGACACTGACTCAACCACTTTAACTTCACTCTCCAAAGGAAGAGTGGGATCAACCACAGATAAATCCGAATCGACCACTTGGTCAACTAGTGGGGGAACAAGGGATAAATTACTAAAACTTGTTGAAATCACCTGTTGATGATTAGTAATATTTCCCAACCAATGCCAAGCTTCATCCATGCTTGGACAAAGAAAATTACAATGCATAGCCTTGCATATCAAACAAGGATACAAGACTTTACCCTTACGACCTTTTACCAATGGGTCACTGGTTGAGGGAGTATGATCAACATGATGATTATAGGTTGATGACATATACGGTTTGGACCTTTTAGACCACTCTTCTTGTACACGGGAGAGGCCAGGACACTCCTTAAGAAGGTGGTCCCCCTTTCAAAGCTTACAAGGGAACTTGGGTTTTCAGGGTGTTCTCTTAGAACGAACACCATCAAGAGCAGATGGTTGCTACTTTTTCTCTTTCTTATCCTTCTTCTTCTTACCCTTCCCTTTCTTCTTCTTCTTATCCACCTGACTACTAACCATAGAGCTTTGGTTAAGCGAAGAAGAAGGAAGGGATGAAGCCACAACCGGTGAAGAAGGAGCAGGATTAGGTTGAGGTCGATCCTCTCCTAGAGGAGAGGTGATATTTGAGACATTAGGTGTAACAAGAATTACTGGATTAAACAGCTAGATCAGTAATCCTATAGTTAATCTAGGAAGATTTAGAGTGGCAATAAAGGGAGGACCAATACCTTCACTTGGAGGGAATACAAAAGGTACACCTTGGAAAGGGACCTCTTGAGTGGTAGTCTCCTGATATACACAAGGTACGAGGGAGATCAAATCGGTAGTAGTGCTATCTAATGCATAACCATTCACAAGAGGCCTTTCAATATACAATCAAGTATGTGAAGTACCTTTCTATAAACCTCAGGGGTACGTGAAAGGACGTTCAATATACCAACGGTATGTGGAAGAATCGTGCGAGTCCTGGGATGTAATGCTGACAAATAACAACAACTCCTACGTTTAACGATGCCCGAACATGTCTCTAACTTATCACTTAAATTGATAAACGTTTTAACCTAATACTACCGTTAATTTTATCTTGTGCATTTAGGTGGAACCATGGAGTGAAAACTTGAAATTAAAGAAGATGCACACTGATCTATATGATAATGCAAATTTTCCTCTCCAATGAAATTCAACCTAAGAGAGGGAGAGAGATTTACTTTTCTTCCCAAAAAATGCACACCCAAATGCAAATGCAATTCTATATTTTCAAATGAAAAGTGAAATATCAATGCACCCTAAACAATCTTCAAACAAAATAAGAAAGATATCTAGAGAACATATAACATAAATCAAAATGTTTCCTATCTTTTCATGCTTGAAAAAGATGCATAAAACTTAAAGGAAAGATGATTTCAATAACGTTTCCAAAAAAATCTAACTCTAATGCATGCAAAGCTGAAAATAGATATTTCTTCTTAATAAAAGTAAGATCTAGAATTTCAAACAATCATGCACAAAATAAGAAGAAAATCGTTCAACAAACTTGCAAATAAAGCAAAAGAGAGAGAAAACTAAAACTTCTCTTTGAAGCAGACAAGGAAATGAAGAACCAATCTTTCCTACCAAGCACTGAAAAAATCAGTATGCAAAAGGAAACAAGAATCACCCCAAGCAAAGAAAAACTCAAAACAACATGGATCACTCACGCATTCCAAGTCCAAAATAAACCAAAGCCTACACATGAAAATGAAATATATATTTCCAATTCCAATGAATAATATCTACAGAGAAGAGAAATAGGTTTCAAGCAAAGAAAATAATGCAAAATCCAATGCAAGAAACATAAAATCTCTTTGAATGCAGAAAGAAAACAACAATCAAAGCAACTGCAGAATATACAATTCATGGACCCTGCCGGATGTGAGGGAGCATTTTTTTTTCAAAAGTACACTTCATTTTTATCAAAAAGTAAGCCAGAAACACACAAAAATCAAAAGACAAAGTCTGGAACAGGGCCTACCTGGCATCACGCAAATGAAGTTGTTGACAATCGGTTTTGAGGCAAAAACTCTCCTTGCTCACTGAATTCTGGTTATGGCACCGCTTCTGGTTAACTGGACTCAGGAGGTGGCACCGCTCCCTGCCAAAGGCACATGTGCGGTTCCCTGTAAAAATCCAAAACACAAAGAGAATGAAGGATCCAGTCAGAAAAAGGCTAGATCAAGGTAAACACTGTTGAATTGACTATGGAAACAGAGCATAAAAGACCAAAATGACTCAGATCTGAACAGATCTGGAAATTTCAAACCCAAATAATGCAATTTAGAAAGTAGATCTGACTAAAAAGAGTTGAAGAAAACGGAGGCTGGATTCAGACAAGAGTAGTAAACTGAGGAAGATTAGAACAACTGATACACTAATTCTCCAACAGAGTCACCAGATTTGTTGGCTGGAATATTTCACCTCCTGCAGACAGCAAGGTGTTCCACTGGTCTAAATGGTTCAGATCTAGAACAAATAGAGGACAAAGGTTGAAGACTCTCTGTAGACGCTATAGATATTTGGAATACAAGGCTTTGACAGTTCACCTGTGTACCTGCAAAAAAGCTCAATACAAAATGAATCAAAGCAACCAAAATATGATCTACTAATCTATGCTAGTGACTAAGGAATCTAACAACATATATATGCAAAATCACAACAAAAACATCATATGTGGGACATAAATCAACTTGCATTAGAAATATGAATAAGTTTACAACCAAGCCTTAGTGTTGACATGCATCTCCATGAAACCAGCTCTTCATCCCCAAAATCTCTGAATCTAGCTCTCTATGCTCTCTCCAAATGATCTTAGGCCAAGAATCAATCCAACAACATAACAATACCTTCAATGTTCTCCCCTCAACCATGGCTATGAGCTCATATTTATAGGGCTTTAATGTATAGAGATGGTTGAGAAATTAGTGGGTGAGGTGGCCTGTAATATCCTAGGATGAGGGATCTCGAGCTCAACCAACCCACAACAGTAGGGATAAGGTAGTACACGACGCTTATCATCTAGAAGCCTCAAGAAACTTCTCTTTTTCCCTTTTTACCTAGGGTACCATGCTTCTCCTTCTATGACAGAGCGGTTCTGGTAATAACCGCCTATGGACCAAGGGAAATGGGCGATGGCACCACTTGTGGACAACTGATGAAAGGTGGTGTGAGCAGGGGTACCGCTCCTGGATAAAGAGACATGCGTGGTGTCGGGAATTTGTATGACAGATTGATGAAAAACCATTTAGTTTCCACTCCAGAAGCTGGGATTCAGGGCAAGTAGGTATGTCAAATGTCTTATCATATGATGGTGACAGGATTTTGGTATAACACTTAGGAGCAGTAATTAACGTTATGACTATTGAAACTATAAGAAAACTTGGGCTCGCTAATCTCAGGCCAACTCCCACTATTTAGAACTGGCAGATAGATGCACTATTAAACCTGAAGAAAATATCATAGAAGAGGCATTAGTCAATGACACTCACATCCTTTCCCTAGATGAACATAAGCGCCTGATCAGTCTCTTAAAAAACATAAGGGGGCATTTGCCTGGGAATACACAAACATGAGGGGTATCCCCTCTAATCTGTGCACCCATCACATTTATATCAAAAGTGATTACTGGCCTGTGTGCCAGCCTCAACGACGAATGAACCCCAATCTTAGGGACATAGTGAAGGAAGAAATTTAGAAACTCTTGGAAGCAGGATTTATATATCCCATTTCAGATATCGAGTGGGTGCCTCCGCTCATAATAGTGCCCAAGAAAAATGGTAAATGGAGATTCTATGTGGAATATACAGAACTGAACAAGGAAACACAGAAACATCACTTTCCCCTTCCTTTCATTGATCAAGTACTTGACACCTTATCCGGGAAGTTCTTCTCATTCCTAGATGGGTTTAGCGGGTACAATCAAATCCAGATTTCTCCTGAAGACCAGGATAAAACTACCTTCACTTGTACCTGGGGAACTTTTGCATACAGAGTGCTTCCCTTTGGTTTATGCAATGCACCAACCACATTTCAAAGAGTTGTGATTGGCATCTTTTCAAAATTAGTTAATGATAGCATACAATTTTTTATGGATGATTTTACTCCTTATGGAAAATATTTTGAAGAACCATTGAAAAACTTGGAAAACGTTTTAACTCGCTGCAAACAGACCCAGTTATCTTTGAGCACTGAAAAGTTCCATATGATGATGAGTGAAGGAGTGGTGTTGGGGCATTTTATCTCTACTAATGGCATCTAGGTGGACCCCTCTGAAATCAAGGTGATAAAAAATATACCTACTCCTGAAACTCAAAAAAAAGTGCAAAGTTTCTTGGGGCATGCTGGATATTATTGAATATTTATAGAAAACTTTTCCAAACTTGCCTCTCCTTTGTTTTCACTATTAATTAAGGATGTGCAATTTATTTGGAATGAGGCATGCCAGACATCGTTTGTTAAACTTAAGGATAAGTTATCCACAACTCCCATCCTAAGAGGGCCCAATTGGAACCTGCCTTTTCACATTTCTTCAGATGCTTCTGATACTGCCATTGGTGCAGTTTTAGGACAGGAGGATGGTCAAACACCTTATACAGTCTATTATATTAGTAAAAACCTAGCCCCTGCTGAACTTATTTATACTATTACCGAGAAGGAGTTTTTAGCCATTGTTTACTCCATTAACAAATTTTGACATTATATCACTGGATATCCTACATTTGTGCACACTAACCACTCAAACATCAAATATCTAATGAATAATCCTGTTACCAATGCCAGGGTAACTAGGTGGCTGTTATTATTACAGGAATTTGATATCACCATTATGGACATACCTAGAAAGGATAATGTTTTCGCTGATTTATTATCTCGTTTTACTAACACTGATGATAATTTTCCTGTTGAGGACTCTTTTCCAGATGAACACTTATTTGTAGTTTCATCTCACTCCCCTTGGTATGCCAATGTCGCTAACTACTTGGCTACATGAAAGATTCCAACACATTTGTCCAAAAGAGAAAAAAGGAAAATTATTCAACAAATTGATAGGTATTATTGGATAGACGGTCATCTCTTCTACACAGGCCCTAATCTTGAGATCAGAATATGTGTAAGAGAAGATGAAATATTCCATATTTTGAAGGTCTGCCATGATGAGCCTTGTGGGGTGCATTTTGCAGACAGGAGGATAGGACACAAAGTGCTGAGAATGGGATACTATTGGTCGACCCTTTTTAGGGATGCAAAAACATATGTCTAGTCTTGTGATAGCTGCCAGAGGATGGGCCAACCTAATAGATTAGATCAAATGCCTCTTCAACCTCAACTGGTGGTTGAACCCTTTGACAGATGGGCGTTAGATTTTGTTGGTCCTATCAGCCCTCATTCCAAGCAGAAGGCCTACATCTTGGTCTGTACCAACAACATGAAAAAATGGGTAGAAGTTGTGTCTCTGGTGAAAGCCAATGACCAGGTTATGATCGATTTCATGTATGGTGAAATACTTACCCATTTCGGAGTACCCAAGGAAGTGGTTACCAATGGAGGACCTCAGTTTGTGTTGCATCAATTCGAAGCTCTACTATGAAAGTACCATATTCAGCATCAGATAGCTTCACCATACCATCCCCAATCTAATGGCCAGGTGGAAAACACTAACAAAGTTATTGAAGCCATCCTTACCAAAATGGTCAAGAGGCATCGTAGATATTGGGATGATAGACTTTCAAAAGCATTGTTGGCATATCGTACTACTTGGCGCAAAACTACAGGTTTCTCTCCTTGTGACGTGGTGTATGGGAAAAGTGCTATCTTCCCAATTGAATTTGAAATTAAGACTTTGAATACAGCTACGGAGGTAAACTTAGATGTGACCAAAGCCCAAAAGAGAATATTGAATCAATTAAATGAACTTGACAAGAACCGTTTAGCTGCTGTGGATCAGACAGTATTAATCCAGCAATAGAGATCCAATTGGCATGATCGATTTATCAAAAATAAAGTCTTCTGCGAAGGAGACTGGGCATTATTATACGATTCAATATTCAAAAGGGACTTCAAGGGTAAATATACACACAATATGGTTGGTCCCATACCTGGTACACATAGTATTTGATAATGGTACAGTCCTCCTAGTAACCATTGATGAGAATCGCACATCTTTATTTGCGAATGGTCACAGGATGCGACTGTACCATAAGCCCATTTCAAAAGATGCATTCACTTCACATATTGCAGCTTATCCAAACTACTAGTTAGAACAAGGGAAGGAATCTTTCTCTGCCCCTATCAATCCTTAGTTAATCGCTGTAAATATTTAATAAAAAAAATTTGTACATAAATAAATGCCTATTTTTACTATTACGGTTATATTTTCTTTTGCACTTGATCCATTTTTTTTTTTAAATAAAATGTGCAGGGAAGAACCTAAGGAGCGGTGGTCATTATCAGGCTTATTGACCAAGTTCATCCTTCTGTAACTTCTTGCATCATCAGAAACTTCCTTGAACAAATCTGTTGTAGCCACAACGCATTCCTTTATCCCAATCCGAGCAACTGCAACACCGTCAAAATCATTTCCTTTTCCCCCCCTTTTGTGCATCTACAACACCATAAATTCCCACCCTTTACCCTGTTCCTCGCAACTACAACACTGTAAACTCTCACTCTTTACCCCCTTTCATGCAGCTGCAACACGATAAAACTTCTTCCCTTTACCCCATTCCACGCAGCTGCAACACCATCAAACTTCCGCCCTTTACCCCGTTCCGTGTAGCTACAACACCGTAAACTCCCGCCCTTTAACCTGTTCTGCACAGCTACACAACCGACAACTTCCATCAACTTAAATCATTTTTTCGATTCCATAAACTGCAACACCATTTCACTTTTGTCCATTTTCACCTTTTCCGGCAGCTACGACACTGTTCCATTTCTACTATGTTTCCATTTTCCGGCTGCAGCAGCTCTGCCATAATTGGCTGATTTTTCTATAATCCAAGGCCACGACTTTGCTAAACTGCTTGATTTCTCTATGGTCTATGGCTGTGATTCCTCCATTATTGGTATAATTCTTTGCAACCATGGTTAGTGACTCCTCCAGATCTGGTTCAAATTCCTGATACCGATGATTCCAATTTATATTCCAGCATTCATTATGTTTCCAACCAATTTGACATGATGGTTTTGGTTCACCGGTAGAAAAGGTCATTACAACATACCTACAATAATGATTACACTTAAATGGCTGCACTTCACATGCTCTACTATTTTCCAAAGGTCACCATTCATCACATATTTTTGAATGTATGGTTTTGATTATCTATTTAACTAAGTATTAACTAGATCTGACAATATTAATCATACCTTCCTTTTTGTGCCCATTATTACACTTGCATATCATTTACCATCCACTCATACGACTTAATGGCTATTTATGTTACCTGATAATTGCCACCTTTCCTAATTTGGGATAAATTCCAAACATTCCTATGCTTTGAAACTTTTTGAATTTACCCAACTCCACTCTCAGTTGTTCATGCATACTCTATGCTATAACCTCCATTTTTGGTATTTGTAATCTATCGGACTGATAAACACTTCTGAAGGAAAACAAACATGGGTATCCCAACTCGACATGAACCTCCAAACACACGAGAACTAAGAAGAAATGTGGAAGTTTTCTCTATTTTTGAAGCTACGGGCTGGACTGAATTCCTCCAACGACTGAATGGGTTTCATCATGAGACAACTCTATAATTTGCCTTGAATCTTACAGAAACCCACTCAAAAGTTTGGGGGTTACGTATCAAAGTCTCTGAAGCAATAGTGGCTGAGGTCATTGGTCTTCCTCAGGTGGGTAAAGCCTAGTTTGGATGAAGAACCCCCAATCCTGCAGCAGTATAGGATTTTCTGAGAGAAGGGGAGCACATTCAACAGTCACAGAGAGGGATAGCATTACAGTGACTGCCTCGGCCATGGGATCAAGTAGTAATTTTCCTTAAGAAGTATATCACCTATGAAGGTAGGTATCAAATGGTTTATTACTCTGAATTTCCTTTATTATCTCATCTCCGTCACAGGGCCTTGCTAAACATCCCATTTTATTTATTCAATGATTTACACCATATGGTGGGGTTTTTTAGAACAACCAAGCATCCAAACTCCTCCCTTACCCACCATGGCCTCATCAAATTAATAATTTTATGGGCCTGAGCTCAACAGAACCAAACCTGGGAGTAATTTACAGGTCAAATTCAGGAACCCGCCCTTTTGCCCAGTGTCCCAATAGAAGAGGAAGTATAAGTACATGTACTCATGGGGCATGTTCAAAACCAAGAAGAGCATACCAATCAACAGTTCGGGGGAAATGAAGAGCAACAAGAGGTTTGGAGTCCCTCCAATTTATTTGCGGGGGGGAATGAGACTAGATCGGAGGATCATTCAGAAGACCAAGCAAAACAATTGGAGGAGAATGCACACGAAAACCCTATTGAGAGACTAAATAATCTGGAAGCTCTGACAGTAGAAGCTGAAACTGGAGTAGCATTAGATGTTCATTAGAGGAATTTTGGGGTCTAAAATGGGCCTCCTAAGGAAAATAATAAAATAATAGTTAAAATAATAAAATAATATTGATTAATTTTGGAGGAAGAAAGAAAAAAACTACTTTTTGTGTTCGTATTTTCGACATATCTCCTTTTCTTTTTACTCAAATTTCGATCGGGAGAGCTTGTTGGATGCAGAATTTGATTCTGCATCCAACGAGTACCCACACTGCATACTTTTGACGGACCTCGCTACCCCAAAAACAAGAAATACCTGAAAAAATGTGATGATGACATCATCATCACGTTTTTTCAGGTATTTCTTGTTTTTGGGGTAGCGGGGTCCATCAAAAGTATGCAGTGTGGGTACTCGTTGGATGGAGAATCAAATTCCACATCCAATGAGCTCTCCCGATCGAAATTTGAGTAAAAACACAATGAGATATGTCGAAAATATGAACAAAAAAAGTAGTTTTTTTTAA
>LPNX011083262.1:320524-355802 GCA_001517045.1 Pseudotsuga menziesii
TCAAATATGTCAATTCAACCATTATGGTTGACTTATTATATTGAAATTCTATTGGTTCTTGAATTCCAACTCACAAAAACTTATTTTGGCACGTTTTCTTATAAGGCCCNTCAAAAAAACTTATTTTGGCACGTTTTCTTATAAGGCCCATTTTAGACCCCAAATTTCCTCTAATGTCTGGTTGTTCAGTTTTGGATTGGATTTGATTGGTATNTAGATGAAGCCAAAGATGTTAGAGCCATGATAACAGAAGAAAACATAAAGGTGTTGACCATTGAATCTTCCCCTGAATGGGGAGGAACTTTTATCAAGGAAGAACAAGAAAATGTTGAAATAGAGGATATCCCTTCCACATAAGTTGCAAACCTGGAAATTCCAGCACCACGAAGAAAAAGGAGGAGATCAAAAGATGAAATACAGGCATCACCACCAATAAGACGAAAGAGAACCAGGTCAGTTATAGCAGCAGAAGCAACACATCCAATATGGGAAACGCTAGAAGCACAAATCGAGTTCCCCATTATGCGACCCAAAGAAAATGATTCCCCATAGGAACCAGCTGCAGAATAACCTCAAATTGAAGAACTTTTGTATGAAAATGTTCTATTAAAGGAGGAAGTACAATCACTCCGGAAGGAACTAGAAAATTGGGAGGAAGCGTGCAGGACGTAGGGTGAAAGGAAGCTGCACACATTGGTTGAAGCTACAGACCAATTGGAAGGATCAACTCTTGTTGAGGTTGGTGATAAGGAAGAAAGAGTGGTTTGTCCTGTGTGTGGAGAAATATTTAATGATTAAGATTACAAGGTCATAGTTCATGCCTTTGTGACACAACAACCCATACCTACAGCTGTGGAATAACAAGGACAACCTGATTGGAAGGATGGTGAAGCTTTCCAAGAGAAACACTAGCAAAGGGAAGTAGCATATAAACAAGATGTTGATACACAAGAACCAACATCTTTGAATATTCCTATTGAAATTTCCACCCAAATTGGGACAAATGAACTAGAGGCTGAGGTTATTCCTGATTTTGTTGAAGAAGTTTAAACTGTGATTCCTGAACCTTCTTAGGACACAAAACCAATAGATATGGAAACCCAACAACAGAATGATGATGAGGCCGAACATGGCATTGATACACAAGAACTAACATCCTTGAATATTCTTGTTGAAGTTACCACCCAAATGGGGGGAAGAAGAACCAGGGATTGAAAAAATTCTAGAATTTAATGAAGAATTTTGCGCTGTGACTCCTGAACCATCTCAGGACACAGAGATAATAGAAATGGAATCCCAACAGCAGGAAAATGAAGAAGTTAACCAGGATGTTGCTACATAAGAACCAACATCCCTGGAAATTTCTGTGGAGACTATGAGGATGCAACAAGAAGCAAAGCCTAGAATTGATATCATTCCTAATTTGGATTTAGGAGAGGATGAACAAATACAATCACAATCCTTGGGTGACCTTGAAATCCTTGAGTAATAGCTCCATATTGAAAAATACATGAAATCAACTCTACAATCCCAACAGCATGAAGAAAGAGAAGGGTAAGGCTCTGTTACACAAGAACCAGTGGCCTTGCATCCCCCTGTTGAAGTTGCAGCTGATAATCAAGTAGATAAGGAGATTAAAATTCAGGAGGAGTTTTTCCCACAAGAACCAACATCCTTGCAATCAGCTACTGAATTTGTTATAGGAGAACTCCAAAAAGAGGATGTTGTTACGCAAGAAACAACATCTCCAGAAGTTTTTTCAGAACTACCTATGGTTGAAGTTACTGCAGGAGAAATTCCAGGAAGGGACGCTGTTAGACAAGAACCAACACTCCCAAAAGTGATCTCAGAAGTGTAGGATGTTCAATTTGGCACGTCAGGTGATAAGGTGTGGACTCAACTTCCTCAAAATTTTATCAATTTGGATTCTGATAATGAGGAATATCCTAAAGAAGAAGAAATATTGAAGCTTACAAAAGAACTCTCGATCCTGAGAATAGAAGTGAGGAAGTGGAGGAGTCAGGTGGAGAGATATTAAGAAGGGATGGTTTCTCTCACTGAACATAGAAATACCATTAGGGAATTCAAGGAAAATGGGGCAGAAGAACTCATGACCCAGAAACTCCGTGGGGAGGAGTTACAGAAGGAGCTAAAGGAGCTGAAAAAGTTCAATTCCATGCAGGTGGAAAAAGACCAGATGTATACTCTTTCTCAGGAATTGTTGGGTACTAGAGTACCATCCTCCTCTTACCCTATTTTTTTATTTGAGCAGTTTATTTGGTTTAAACTGAAGGATGTGAAAGAAGGGAGATCATATGAAATAGAAACCTCGGCTAAATTCCTGGAAACATTTATGGGAAGTGATTTTGACGACCGGAATTTGCTGTGTGAGCTTTATTTGCATGAGTTGGCTTGCCCTTTGGACTGCCATTTGAATCCTGTTCTTTTCTCAGGTGATGTTCAACTGAGGGATTTTTCCTCCTTTGTGAGCAATCATGTTCAGTGGGAAAGGTCTTTCCAAAATTTCTCTCATAATGAGGCCCACTCGAATCTTTGGATTCGATGTGAACCTCAGAATCCTCGTCTTCTCCTTGCTTGACATCAGAGTGTACTCTAATGTCCCATCCAAACTCGGCATATAATGAAACTTCAAGAAAGGGTTATTTCTACTTGTACCAGCTAGATTTCCATGGATCAACGAGTGGCTTTGGAAGGTAGTCAGCACAGATGGCAGGTTAAAAGAAACATGTCCAAGCAATGCTGAAGAAGTTTTGGAGAGTGCAAAGGGGAGTTCTTAAATTCCAGCTGTTGGGTTTACTCTGCACTGAACTAACCAAATCGAGTTCAAGTTTTAAATTCAAAGAAATATTGATTTTATCAATAAGCATGTCATTAAGAATTCAAACGTAAGACGAGGAGCACTCACATTAAAACAATCGTCAATAGTATGCCCAAGATATAAGTGTCAAGCATTGAATGCACTTAAGCATGTGTTTAAGTGTCGAATATCAAGCCACGACGCTGACAAGATATAGATGTCAAGAGATATGTCCAAATTCCAAGAGTTGAATGCTTTCAAATGTCAACACCAAGTGTCAAGGTAATTTATCACATATTTCTAAGAATAAAGATAAACACGCAGTTAACAAATTCATAATAAGTGCCAAGTGTTTTATTTTGAGTATCATTCACTGCTAGAGGAGCATTGAGTGCAAATCTTGATGAAGGCCTAATCCATAAATAAGTTATATTGAGAAAAAATTTCTAAATAAATTTGGATTTGGATTTAATGATTTATGACAACAATAAATATCTTATTTCTATGCAAAGGCCATATGATATAGTGAATGTCGCAACATATGCACTAGCTTTTGTATTATTAAGGCTCGTTATGCTCAGGAAGTTGTTTCTAATTTTCAAAGGAAATGTAACGTCCCCAACCCTTCGACTAGGGAAGAGGATGCTACCACACTATGATATAACCTGGGCAACTAGCCCCATGAAGTTTTACATAACTAAAAACTGACAAACTAAAATTCATTGATGCAAAACATGCAGAGATGCATAATTATTAAGCATACAGTGGAAGCAAAACCATACATTCAAGCATTCAATAAGTTCATCATAATTCATTAGACATCAATATAATTGTAGAGATGGAATAGTCAAGATTACTTATCTTATGCAGTATTTGTCCCGCAAGCAGCTTCACCGCTGCAATGTTTCACCCAACCATAGACCAGTGTGCTCCTTAATCTCTCAGCAACACTGCCACGCCCAAGCTGGGCATGATTTCCCAAGGAATAAGGTATAAGTAGGCTTACACACAACCAAGAATACACAAATCAGAAAGCCAACACAGTTGGGTTTATCAGGCCATCAACAAATCAGCCAAGCCAACACAGTCCAAAGGCCAACCACTATATACACACAGCAAAACAAGCAGTTCACATATCGAGAGGGGAAATCCAATTCCTGAGTTGTTCTTGGCCATATCATGGCCAAAATGTCTCAATACTAGCCACAGCAAACCCAAAATGAAAACAACCCGCATCAAACCACAAATCGTGGGGAAAATAGTAGCCCCAATCTCAACATTGAAACAACGGGAAATACACAACCAGAAATAGAAGAGGTGATCAGAATCTCAGCCTAGGTAGGGAAAACATATACTCATACCACAAAATCGGTATGGAAACACATCCCCACAACAAAAATCATGAAAGGCACCTTCACAGGGAAATCATGGATGGCAGAAAATGGCTCCCCAGCTTGCTGCATGAGGAAATAATGAAGAATCCCGGCCTGCGCGTGAGGAGAATAATAAAGAATCCCAGCCTGTGTGTGAGAAGAAGGGAGCGACCATCTCTGCATGTGGATGGAAAGAAAAAAAATGGAGGAATGAGAGAATGGAATTGTTTGCCTCCTTGCCCACGTGAAGTGAGAGTCCGCTGGTGGAGTGTGCGTGTGGGAAAGGGCTTATAGCCCTGCCACACACCACTTCCCAGCAATAACTATCCAACTAATCAACAAAAGTTTTAATGTGGTAGTTGATTGATGAGACAAGGAAAGGTGAGTGAGTAAAAAAATGGTGGGTGACAACTAAATAGGTTTAACAACTAACACATGGATTTTCCCCATTGGCCCAAGGTTTAATAATCCCCCCTCCTTATCCTTAGGAAACTCATTCCCTTTTCATCATGGTTGCATTGACGTAGCTGGTTGGGGTTCATTTTAATTAAAAATGCATATTTACATGATGCCAAAACTATAAGGTGTTGGATAGCACGATATACCATCGGCAACGATTCTAATCGCCAAAACATAACACAATCAAATCAATGGTGGGGCTTTTTACTTTAGCTCAAACCACGATTAATTACAATATATACATCATGTACCTTTTAATGCAAATGGGGTCAAAACCGGGGTGTTATAGGAAACCAAAGGTTGGTTAAAGAACATAGCACCTTACGATTACAGGATTTCAAAGGTTGGATTTGGAAAGTTAGTTCCCCATATCTCGAGTTCAATGGGATAAAATTAGTATCAACAATCAACTCGAAGTTTGATGGATAAGCATAAATTAACATCCCAAATCTCCAGGAACTCGATGATCATTTTTAGGCAATAAAATCACAGGTGGTAGGGGATTTCCATCATTCCAGAATTCAAGTGGTTTACTGCATACTCAATAGGAGAGGAAGAATATTAGTATTGTTAGCATCTTTTTGGGTAATTTTCCAACTAAATCAACAAATTCCAAATTCTCAAGCATTGAACCAACAATTAAAGAATTAGCTGGAAGTTGAACATAACATTCCTCTATTTTCATAGATGTCATTTATTTTTTGGTAGATTTGATTTCCCAAGTTGGAAATATCTTTTTCATTGTAATTTATTTATATAAAAGATTATCAAGTTGAATTGTAGAGCGAGGAGGTTCCATCCTGTGAGGCTGAGAGTTGTATGAAGTGAAAAATCATATACTGCTATTTTGATGACGTGCTCTGTAAAATTCATATTTGAGAGTTATTATCTGAAGGGGATTTCCTATCTATTTTGAGTTAGGTTCTAGTTGTTTTTCAATATGAATACTATACAGTTATGTTTTAATTGGTTTTAGTTATGGATTCCTGAGAAACATTGTTTTTATTGTGATAACTAATGCTCATATTTGGTATTTTACATTCCACCTTTGGAATATTTTTTTTGAACATGTTTCTTTATATTAATGTGTGAATGAGCTGTTAGCTCCACATATTACCAATCTTCTTTGAACCTTGGTTATCCTTATATGAGTTTTCCTTTAGTCTGGTTATCCATTGTTATTTGAAGATCCTGATGTTATTAGTTGTCTGCTCTTTCTCTATCTACAATATTCTTTGACCTCCTTGCACAAGCTACCTTCAAAGACAAATCCAACCACTTATTTTGTCTTGAGCTTAAGGTGTGCTAGCCATTCCCTCTCTGCAGTCGGAATGCATCTTTTAGCACAAAAAATAAGATTCTAAGTGACCTTAATATTCCAATGGATGGTGAGAATGAGGATGAAATATGATTCTCTCAAACTAAATTTGGTAGCACAACTTTGCTCTTGATTTATCCTTACCAAATGAATGCTCATTGCTTCATTTTATAGGCCAAATGGTGTTCCACAAACAAATAGTTCTTCATGTGATCGATACCTCTCATGAAGTGGCTTCAAGGTAAAAGAATGTGGCTATTTAATGCCAAGAATGACAAGAAAATTTGACTTTCTTGGGGCCAAAGTGCGGTTGCAAAACCTTGAATGCACCATGAAAGTTAATGGTTTGGGTGTTTGTACATATGTGTGGAATTTGAGGGATTTTGTACATGATGTCACATAGTTTTCCTTTTATAGACACGTATGGTTGGCCCAAAGTTTGAATATTTTATTCATTTCTTTGCTTCACATGGTGATATTGTTGATAACCAAGTTTTGTGAGGTGCATGTTATATTTCAATGATGTCACTCTATAATAATCTCCTAAATTTCACATGTGTGCAAACTTTAAGTGATAACATTTTCAATGATATTATGCCAATTTTATAGGCCCATACTGTGATTCATCATCAGGAAAATGAGTCAAATAGGAGAGAGAATATATAATACTTATTAATACCAAGGGAGAAAAGTTATAATGTTTTTTCCCTACATTTTTTAAGAAAATCAGACCTCCTTCCCTTATCTTTATTTTAACCCTTAAACCCTCACATAACCAGATTTATGAACATACTTTTCCTTTGTACAAGGTAGTTATAAGAGTTTGATATTTCTATGGGTATAAGTATTGTAAATACAGTTGAAATTTTCCATAGTTTCCATGATATTTCTCCCTTTTTATAATAAGTATTTGATATTCTCTCTCCTCTTTGACTCATTGTCTTGATGATGAATCTTGCACAACAGGATTTGAACCCAAAATCTGACGACAGAATCCGATGACATCTGACGTATTGTACGGATGTGTCAGACAGTAATGATGAAAAGCACTGAGCCTTTTAAATTATTTTAGCGCTGTCGAATTTCCGACACTAGGGCATAGGATTTCTGATACTAGGGCTATTCTGACACTATGGCCTAGGATTTCCAACACTAGGGCTATTCCGACACTAGGGATATGTAGTCATATTTTGACACTAGGGAAAAACAAAAAAAAATATAAAACCACAACCGTCTGGACACAATATTTCTTCGTGAAACAAAGAACCCAATCAATAATTTCACAACAGAGCCAGCACAATATACCTCCACATCTAGAGGTCACACAGAGGAGGTCGCCAGAGGTGCTACCGAAGGTCAAGTGTGTTTACGCAGATGAGGGCTTGTAGCAGTCATGGTTTGTAGAGGCAGAGGAGAGTTTGGTTTGAAATAATCATTCAGATCCCTCTACAATGAACTCCGTCATCTGAATTGGTTTGAAACAATTATTCGAGTCCCTCTATAATCAACCATTTTAGTAGTGGATCTGCAAGATATTTTAGTGGGTTTTTAATTATCAGGGAAGTTTTTTTAGACTTGTTATGGATGGCTTTCAAGTGGGATGCTCTCATAATGGCAGACATGGGACCTGCTCTACAAAAACTGAGAGTTTGATGGATTTGGCATGGTTTAATCACGGGTTCACTATTCCTATTAGCTTCCAACATAACCAAATTGTACATGATATAATAGCAGTAGCTCTCAGAGCTTTAGTAGCCCTTGGTTGCCTCCGCTTTTGGGACAAGATGGCTAAGCGAGATGTATTTGATTAGGTATTTTGCTGTAATCATTTCTCTTTTCTCACCAAATCAATGTCTTTTTTTTTCATTTTATTATTCCTTTGTGTCTATGGAAAACAAACTTTTGACCCCTTGCTAAGACGTGACTTTTTAATAGCTGAGTAGATTGTGTTAAGTGACTTTCAAAGAACTCAACAATTCACTAAATTACTCATTGTTTGCATATTGTACATGAGTTTACTTGGAAAATAAATTGGTTGATACACTCACTTGGCGTTTCTAGAATGAGGAACTAGCGTTACAACAACATGCCTGGTAAGAAACCCACCCTCATTTCCAAACTGCATTTGTAGTTTCCTTTCATTTAGAATTTGGTGGAAACATTATTTGTGTCTCCTCTGAGATTGAATCGATTTACGATTCCTTTTTGTTTACATTAACTCACTAATAAGGGCACATGGCCTCTTCAACCCTTGTTGAATAAAAAATTAGGAATTCCAATTTTATTTATAAAATACCCAGCTGAGATGTCGTGGAGGAAAGTATCCATATCATATGGGCTTGGAACCCCCATTTTGATTCCAAAATTTTTTTTTGTGAGACCAAATCCCATGATTTGGGTATTTTTATGAAACGTAGATTCCCTTGGGGTGTTTTTCTTTCCATGTGTATGGGTGGGTTTGATTTCATTTCCGGTAGATTTTGAAATATTGAAAGGAACTTAGAGAAGGAAGAGTTGTAGGTGGCTATCTACTAATTGTTTGACAAAAGTCCTCAACCAAGTACTTGTCCACTAAGTGTTTGAAAAAATGCCTAGACCAAAATTTCCATATCTCCCTCATTCGGATTTTGAGGCCGAAAAAAATATACAAGGTTTGACTCAAAGATTCAACCAAGAAATTTCCAGAAATCCTAGTAACTGTTTTTTTTGGTCCATAATCCAGCTAGCAAAGTGTGTTAATTAGGCCCCTTACATGTTGATTTTTTTTTACTTTGAAAGAGACCCATTTGATCTAGAGAAGTGAATATTAGTACTATATAGTTTCTTTAGGTTTTCACCCATCAATTTTAAATAAGGACCTTATATTTTGATTTCATCTCCCTCAAAAAAACCTTTATTGTTTACCTTCTTGAGGCCAAATCTCACTCAATTTTAGCTCAATTTTCACCAAACAAAAGGTAATGCATTAATTATAATTGTAATTTATTTATACAATTGTTAATTATTAAAGTAGTTATGGCAGGGTTGGTCATTGTACAATATATTTTGGTCCAAAAATTGAATATGATACTTTGATGATCTCTGCCCATTCTTAAAGGGAATATGAGTTTACAACTCTTGTTCTAGGGTGTCCCACAGTGTCACCCTTGTGTTGTAATTAGATATTGTTTTCACAAATATTTTTGTGAGTAGCACATATGCACCTTACAACACTAGTTATGAGTCATCACAAACAAAGCAGTCATGGTCAAATAGGTTTTGGCACAAGAATAAGATAAATTCAAAGAAGCTCAAGATGCTATACTTATTGTTAGTAAGTCTAGCATCTTGAGCTTCTCTGAAGTACACCTAACTAAGAGCAAAACAACAAGCAGAAAGATAACATAACAAACATAGAATTTATAAAATCATGTGATATTGGCTCTACAGTTTCATCCTTATGATTAAAAAATCAAGATAACATAAAATTTAAAATTTATTTTCAATGGGGTTGTTCATTACATAAGAAAAACAAAACATAACTTACGATAAGGAGATGAAATCAACACCTCATTTCTACAGAATACATCAGAATAAAAGAATAAAAGAATCGGCATTCTGATACACAGGCATCTTAATTTGTTGTGTCAACTAATATGTACAATAAATTTAATGAAGTTTATTTCTATAGGGTGAAGGGCAGCCATGACTTGTACTGAAAGAACAATAACCACTCGTTAGGAGTCAATGACAGAAATCCTACCTTGCAACCCAAATTCCAAATTTTGTTATTCTTTAAAGAGGGAGGGTGCACAACAAAGTAGCTACTCACTATCTGTTAAGGTGAACCAATTGCATATTGAATATGCTTTATGGAAAAATAACAGTATCCCACCATCCTGTTTTTTAGTTGTTTCGATAAAGGGTTCACACAACTCTCTTGTAGCTACAACATTATTATTGTTTTCCAACGCTAAAAACTAACATTCATTAAAAAAAAATTACTTTTCCCTAATTTATTTAAAATTTTATTTATTTTAACACACAATACTTGTTATAATCATCTAGTATTCATATTTGAAAGGAAATGATATTTTTTTATCTACTTGAGAGAAAATATTTTCATCAATTACCTTTGAAATATATATACTAAAATACATATATTTTAGCAAAGAATTTATATACCCGTTTATATCATTTATCATTGCAATTTATCATAATATACTTCTGAATTATTAAATGGATTTATTTCTAGTTTTCGTTCACTGTCCTTTCCTATCAATTCTACAATAAATTTTGATGGGATTTTGATTTTCTACAAGAAATTTGAAGTAATTAATGTGATCGGAAGGCACTTAACCGTGCTTGACAGAAGCTACTACTTGGTCTTGTTTATAGCAATATGTTTATATTGCAACAGTCTACACTAAGACTTCTTGCTTAGTGATAGCGACTCCATCTAAAAGAGGTTACATTTATTTTAATGTTGCATCTGATAAATATGTTTGTTTACATTACAACACATTGCAAGAACATGTTTGCTACATGATATGAGGGATTACTGACATACCCATAATTTCTACTCTAGGGCACACCTTTGCATATAGATAAGTCTGCACCATTCTTTAACCTCAGGTTCTTCTTGTCAAAGACCTTCCTATATTCCATAAGTAGAGCCTTCTTCATGCTACTATAATGATAATGGACCACGATCATTGGTATCTACATCATATATCATAATTTCAAATTTATTACATAATAGGAAGGTCAATCAAAAGGGTTGAACTGGGGGCGGAGGAGAGAAAGTGGGAATATCGTGACTTATTTTTCTTACTCTATATGTATAAATGTATCAATAACAGATCATCTATGTCCCCCCATTCCAGTGCTTGCTCAAGTACAAATTCCTTCACAAATAATCCTCAATGGCTATGGTCATTTTCTTTAGGTTCAAGTTCACGTGATGAGTATAGACATGTGCAAGACATTTACTTTACCTAAAGACCACCAACCCTGCCTTATGATAATGCTACGATGATCTAGTTCCTTGTGTATTTGATGCTTGATTACACACACATTGTACATCCATCCATATGATTAGTGCACAAATATATCAATTGAAGGTAGGGAACTGGTTGTCATCCCCCATTTCTATTGCTTATTCGTAAGCCACTGGGTTCTCTTAGGTATCTGTATTAGAGGTATTAGCGTGACTAAGTTTATTTTCTAAGTTGTACCTAGCAGTCATCGGTGTGGGTCTTCACTTTGTCATCATGAATTTCCTGTTCCTCGTCTATTATGTGAGAGGGGATGGTTCATTGGTATTTTGTTTTATCAGTGGTCTAGAGTGATACGTTAATGACCTCCAACTATTAAGAACTTGTGATGATTGAATGATATGGGTATGGTGTTTATAACTGGCTGAATGTATGGTTAATCACATCATGGAAAAGCCACCATTCATGAATCCTCACTAAGGAAATAATGAGTTACACCGTTGAGATTTGGTATGTCCATAGAGGTTTCCCCTGGCCGTTTGTACTCATTGTTCCTTCTAACCCCCTTAGGTGATCTGGTCGTCATCATAATAATCATAATTACATTAAATAATAATAATAAACCTTACCTTTTTATCATCTAAACATGGTTTTTACGTTTTCGATCAGAAGTAATAATTCACATATTAGAGAAGGGAGTCAATCACTACTAGTATTATCATAGTCAACATGTGTGACCCAAAAGGTGTGGTGAAGATCGGAATCTTTAGTCTCCACTAATTTCATTCATGCCTCTACATTCACTGTATGTTCTAGAAAAATTGAGTTTAGAGATGAAAAGCCTCATAAATATATCTAACAGCTTTGTTGTGACAAATTTTCACCACAGTTTAGGCCCTACAGCAACATGTGTTAACTTGGTTAGGCATATATGGGAATCAAATCATGTCATCGGTGATCTATTTAATAAATTTGGTGATTGAATTACGAACATCAGCACTGACTCAACCTAGGAACTGGTTACTAGTTCCATTTTGTTAGATATTGACATTTTGATAAGCATTAAAATCTTATGATCTTGAATTATGCTCCTGAGATAAATTGATTATAAGGTGTCTTGTTAGTAATTTTGTCTCCCAAATCTTTTTCCCCACTCAACCTATTGAAATTTACAAACATAGGAACCATTCTAACAATCCATGTTTCAATATTGCAGGGAAAATGTCACCTGCAGAGTCTTCTCATGAAGAAAGTGTCTATATGGCCAAGCTTGTTGAATAGGAAAAGTGATCCAAGGAGATGGTAGAGTACATGGAGAAATTTTCCAAGATAGTAGATGTGGAGGAACTTACCATTGAGGAAAATAATCTGCTGTCAGTGGCCTATAAAAATGTAATTGGAGCTCGCAAGGCTTCTTGGAGGATAATTTATTCCATTGAGGAAAAGGAAGAGAGCAGGGGAAATGAACAGCATGTTACTATGATAATAGATTATAGAGGCAAGGTTGAGTCTGATCTCAGTAATATCTATGATGTCATTCTATTCATTTTGGACACACATCTTATCCCTTCATCCACATCTGGTGAGTCCAAGTTGTTCTACCTTAAGATTGAAAGGTATTCTAAACTTTTTTGTATTCTATTATGAAATTTTGAACTCACCAGATCGTTCCTGTGCGCTTTCCAAGCAGGTGTGCTATAAAGTCTGCCCTATTATTTTTGTAATTCAATTGGGATCTAACCGTATCTTTATTTAATGAAATTATGTCTGACCAGCAAAATCATAATTGTTTATGATGAAGGCATTTGATGAGGCAATTGCATAGCTTGATACATTAGGTGAAGAACCTTATAAGGATAGCACTATGATCATGCAGTTGCTTCATGATAACCTCACATTATGGACTTCAAACATGCAGGTCTATATTTAAGTATTCTATTTTCTCTTCTGGTATGCTTTCCGAGGGATGAAAAGTGAAAATTGATGAATTAGGCATCTTACTTTGTATAGTTTTTGCTATAATAAGACTTGCTAAATATTTTGTGCTTTTTATCAAACAACTGGGACATAGTTCTTTCATAAAGTTATAAATGGTGTCAAAATCGTGTTCTTAGTAAATAAAGTTATCTCTGCCTTTTAAATTGATTACATAATTGCATCTTCCTCGTCCCTTATTGATTGAACAAATTTTGGAAATGAAAAGGTTGTTTTTTAATTAATTTTATTTATAAGAGTTGGGCATAAGGATTTCTGAGTGTGTGATTCCTGTCAAGAGGATACTGGAGGAGACGAAATCAAATAAGCCCCAAAGAAAGAGGAAGGGGATTGGCATTGACATCTTTTTCTTTAATTGAAATCAAGTAGGATGGCTGATGGCAATGAACATCATTGTTTATCCTTAAATGAATGTCAAGTAGGTTAGATTCATCAAATATGGTCAAATATGTTTAGAGGTTTTAGAGTAATTTTTTTTGTTTTTTGCACGATTGTGTGCTAATGGGGGTCTTTCAACAAATTCTTCTCTTAAATCTGCTACCTTGCAAGATTTTATTGTTACATGGTATTTTTTTGTGAGTTTTGCACTCCTATTATACCATGGAGGCTAGTACACTTAAATTTGTTATTTAAGTGTTATTTATGTCAAGTGGAAGGATCCTTGCTTGTTAGAAATGGATGGACATGGTAACGTAGGAGAAAATATTCAGTAATGAATCAAGTAATGATTTGGTTACTGTTACATAAAATGGGATGTTATCAAAATACCAAGTTTTTATCACTAGTCTTGCAGCTAGAAAAAAGGTACCATCTTTTGATGATTTGACAGGTATTCTCATGCAATAAGAAGAGAGGAGAGAAAATGTTGAAAACATACAATAGCCCATGGACTTGGAATTGATGGCCAAAGGAAAGAAAACATTCAAGGAAAATCCATCGATGAAAAATAGAGGCAGGCCAGAATCAAAACATTGAATTTCTTCCACATCAATTACTAAAATTTTGTGCTCAATAAATTATTCATTATAGCAGGTAAGGAAGTAAATGCATTGTTTCAACATCAGCGTGGTCACAATGGTTAATCATTTGAGTGTTTTATTTACCATGAAATAAGTTCATTGCCATGATTGTGCTCCACATTCTGCATTTAGACATATGCTGCTCTTAAATCATTTTCCATGTCCATTTATATACAAATTTTGTTTCAACTTATGACTTATGGCAAATGCATTTCTATTCTACATCTTCATGAATATAGGTTATTCTCAAATGATGTGAAAAGGTTGGATTGAAATTCCAAAAATGACATAAAAATCATCGATCAATGTTTCCACTTCATAACTATAGGTTAGATAATATAGTAGCTCATATGTATTTTCTCTTCATTTAGGGTTATGCAATTTTGTAATGTTTATGAAAAAATTACTATTGAATGTCACCACATTGAAATATGATAGTTACAAGTTGAGAACCAATGTAATATGAAATAATCAGTAGTAATAATTGATGTTATCAAGGGGAGCATAAAATATACACTCACACTATTACAAACAATGGAATTTTACATTCATACTTATTTTAGCAGCATTCTACAACAATATGTTTGTGAATTATTTGATAAAAAACCCTTACCCAATCATAGTAAGGTCGTGTTAAAACCTTAATTAGAATTAGGAACACACACTATAGAAATATGATAGTCATTAACAGAATAGGTGAACAAGTTTTAACTATGAATACACTTTTTTTTTATTAATATACAATACCCTGTCGGTTATTCGGCGTTCAATGCCTAGCAGCTATTGTCGGATTTCATGTCAATCCAACGAAGTTGTTGTGGCTCCGACGGTAGATTGTCGTAGGAAATCCGACGACATTACCATAGGAAATTCGATGGCCTTGCCGTAGGAAATCCAACAGCCTTTCCATAGGAAATCCAATTGTCTTGGCTTGGCGTCGAATATCCTACATTACACCACTGACAAAAAAAAATTGAAGTTGTCGAATACCCGAAAGGTTATTGTCGAATTTCAGACATGGAAGCCATTAGATTTTGGGCTCAAATTCTATTGTGTTGGTAGGGGTTCAAAATTTTTACACGATATCATGGTGACTATGGAAAATCCAAATTCTACTGAAATTTATGTCACTTAGAGTATAAAATTGAAACCTAGGGATGACACTCTTTTTAAACAAGAATATACTGATTTTGTATCACCATTCCCCCTCACCATTAGATCCCTTTGCATCCCTTATTGTAATGATTATGTTGCGTAGCGTTGATAAATTTATGTTCTATGCCAATTTTAAAAAACAAAGGCTACTTTCTTCTAGTTGATCTTGTAATATACCAAACAATCTTAATAATAAACAAATTTAGTGTTTGGAATTCCATCTTAATAATTTTGAATGTTTCCCTGACAGCAGTCAATACCATAAACACATGCAATGTGAAATTGTGATGCACAAGGCGTAACTCTCAATAGAAGACTATGTCCTCAAGACATGATTTAAATATGTCACAAACAATGGAGATGGCTAATTTTCTTGGGGGACATACTCACTAACACTGGGTGAAAATCCCATTTATCACAAAGAGATTCTTTTGATTACATTGAAATGGTTTCAAATAAATGATCAAAATTCTAGAACCAAAATCCTCCAAATTGCCAATACCCCAAACAAACATGTAAAGTTTTAAAAAAGGATCACCTTCTTTCCATGGCTTATTAGTCCCTTCCCTCAGGCTGACAGGGACTCTATGAATAGTCTTACCGCTGATTCTATTAATCTTCACATAAATTTATGAAACTATTTCCCTAAGTTTGATTCAAGTATTTATAACACTCTTCTCTCAACTAATAATTCACTTGGCGTGTTACAACACGAATTTGTACACCATTCTCTCAACCAATCATTTACTTGAACTTCAAAACCATTAGAGGAAATTTGGGGTCTAAAATGGGCGTTATAAGAAAACGTGCCAAAAATAAGTTCTTGTGAGTTGGAATTCAAGAATGAATAGAATTCCAACAAAATGAGTCAACCATAATGGTTGAATTGACATATTTGTCATAAAAAAACTACTTTTTTGTTCGTATTTTCGACATATATCCTTGTGTTTTAAGTCAAATATTGATTTGGAGAGCTCGTTGGATGCAAAATTTGATTATGCATCCAACGAGTACCCACAATGCATACTTTTGGTAGACACCTCTACCCCAAAAACAATAAATACCTGAAAAAATGTGATGATGATGTCATCATCACATTTTTTTCAGGTATTTCTTGTTTTTGGGGTAGCAGGGTCCACCAAAAGTATACAATGTGGGTACTCGTTGGATGTGGAATCAAATTCTGCATCCAACAAGCTCTCCTGATCAAAATTTGAGTAAAAACATAGGGAGATATGTCGAAAATACGAACATAAAAAGTAGTTTTTTTCTTTTTTCCTCCAAAATTAATAAATATTATTTTATTATTTTAACTATTATTTTATTATTTTCCTTAGGAGGCCCATTTTAGACCTCAAAATTCCTCTAATGATTTCTTTTTCCACCATTCTCTCAACCAATCATTAACTTGAACTTTACAACATTGCTTTGTCCACCGTTTTGTGGATCAATCAATGACATGGACCTCTTATTTGGCCTCAAATCAAGGTGAGGGGAAAATCCAAAGACAAGTTAATCCAATCTTACATTCAAAATATTGAGATGGCATATCAAAAATTGGATAACATATTAAGCGGTGAATTAATGTTAAGGAAAACTATAACATTACCTCTCTAACATCAAATGTTTGGATATCATAGAATTGCTTGTTAAAAGTTGGCAATATCGGCTTCAATTTTGCTTCAAGCTATAGGTACATGTGACCTTATTGTGGCTATTGGCATGTCGGCCACATGTATAACTTCTCTTGCTACACTTCCATATTTCAAAACATTTATAGTTCAACACCACGACCTCCATCATAAGAGATCATCGTGTTCTTCAACTACAATGTTGCAAGATATTCTTCAGCTCCAAGAGATGCAAGAAAAGGTTGTAGAATTATTTTCTTCTTCCTACTCCACTCAAGGATCGATGGAATGTGTGAATATTCGACTTAAAAAATAATAGGTCGGTTCATTCTTTCATCCAATAACCTATCCCTTATAGTAAACCTAGTCATTCATCTAATGTGCCACTTAGCAGTCCGTCTTGTGGCCATGGAAGCCAAGTTTTGACACCATCGCTGAACCGAACAGTTCGCATGGAAATTCATAAACATATAGAGAAGATCCTTCTCTTTGAGATAATATACAACATAGTTCATGCAAAGTGATGTCAATGTTTATTAATATTGTGGAACTCAGATATGCACAACAGTATACTATTTGTATGCATTAAAATTCAATAGTACAACATATGTCTGTGTATGAATTTTAAAAAAAATTGTTTCCAGCTTTGTGCAGATGTATTGTGCAGCAGAAGCCACCATCATAAAACATGTAGAAGTATAAACCACCATCGAATTTGCAATCAATTAAAAGAAGAAACATAATCAACAACAAATTATAATAGAACTAGTGTTATTAAGATTATAATATATCCTAGTAATTAGATATATCTGTAGACCTAATGCTACACTTCCCTCATTTAAAAAAAAAGGTGGGTAATCTGTCTCATCGACTCTGGTTTTCAATTCCAATATTAATGAGATGTTCCACTTTTAATTGCTGGAGAAAAATCTATTGGAAACACCAATTATGAACATGTTACACAATCAAACTTTCAAATTGAAACTAAACATATAACAATTCAAATCAGCAATAAATCCACTGTCAATTCATTTTTTTTTTTAAGATCATTAAAGGAATTATATAAATTACATCCGTGGAACATAAATTAATGACTAAACTTAAGAATTCAAAGGATTAAAGTTCTATACTAATCATTTGTAATTGTGTTAACAATACCAATAGATCTAGAGGAAATTGTGGTTCCAAAAGCATTTTACCTTGAATTAGTGGCTTGGTTGTCAAAAACAATGCTTCATATTTCTTGAAAATGCATGTTATTGGGTGCATCCATGGAGGTGGGTTACAATTTTTGGCAACACAGTCTTGGAAAAAACACAAAAACGTACCTCAATCAAGGTTTTTTTAAACCCTCACTTGAGGTTTTCTTAAACCCTCGATTGAGATTTTGAAAAACCCTCGATCAAGATACAAGTGCTCGATCGAGGGTTAAAAAAAAGATCGATCGAGGGTTAAAAGAAGCTCGATCGAGCATCTTTAATCCTTTTTTCTATAAATAGGCAACAAACCGTTGATATAATTCATTGCGTTTGTTGGATAGAAAATGGTCATTTATATTCATTTGTAGATATGGGTCATGGAGTAATTGTAGTTATAGATATGATTGATCATCTATAACTCCAATTACTCCACGACTAATATCTACACATAAAACCTAGAGGAAGTGGCAGTAGTAACACTTTTACTTGTTTCTTCTTCAAGGTATGTAATATTACCCACAAGTATTATTTTTCTAGTCGAAATTATGTTTTAGTAAATTTTATTATCATATAATTTTATGTTTGATTTTAATTGAATTCGAAGACATTGTTCCCATGAACAATTTGAGATTTGAAAAACTTTGATAAAATATTTTTTTGGGTGTTCATATTCGTGTGCACACACGAATATGGGCACTCGAATAACTTTTTAGTTAAAGTTTTAAAAAGCTCGATCAAGCTTTTCATTTAATGAAGTCTTCGAAAATATCCTTGGACACCTTGTATTTTGAATCCCCATTTGAATTCATGTCATTGAAAATTTTCAATTCTTGTCGAAATGAGAATTAGTATCATGTTTAGTCACGTGTTATTGATGTAAATTCTAATGTCATTCAATAATTTACTAGCAAAATTAATTGCAAATGTGTGGCACAATAAAAATTTTGAAGAGTAAACAATGGACATTGATATAACCCAAGGAAATGATGTCATATTTTCTTTTTCATGCTCACATTTTCATTTCTCTAAAGGTACTAAAAATACTTTGCTCCTTTGTAAATAAACTTTAATTTTAAAAAACTACAATTATGTGATATGACTATGAATGTAACACTAATTTTTATCTTAATCGTTTTGTTCTATTCCTCCCTAGGATATGGGCTTTAAATATCTATCTGAAAGATCTATACCTAGGTAGATCGTAGTCCTGAGAATCCAGGTGGAGTGGACATAAATTGCCTAAGTTAAGCTCATCAATTGAATTGCATGCACCATTGCTCTCATTGGTTCAATGCAAAAAAAATAATATGACAATGATGCATGCAATTCATATGAGTTGAACTTTGATAAGTTGTGTCCACTCGACCTGGATCCTCAGGACTACAATCAACCTATGGTATACATCCTCGAGTTAGATATTTAAAGCTCAGAGCCCAGGGTGGAATAGAACATGACAATTAAGATAAAAATAAGTGTAAATTCAAAGTCATATCACATAATTGTAGTTTTTTAAAATTAAAAATCATATACGAAGGAGCAAAGTATTTTTAGTATTTAAAACATTTCACTGCATTTCTGTACTACATTGTATTTTAACCAAAGTTTTAAAACCCAACCTATTATTGTGAGAAATAACTTTTCAATTGAATTCGGGTGATTTCGATGCATCTGCTGACAATTTTGACAACTTGTTCTCTCGACATATGACATCCTTGCATCCGTGGGCCTAAAGTGACACTCAGAATCTGTTTGTCACCCTCATAGCTCAACACTTGACTATGTGGATGCATGTGTCTAGAACCTACATGTCCTCTAACATAATCCCTATGGTTTTGATAACTGTGCAGTGATGAGTTCAATTTTGATGATATGGTATCTTGTATTTTAACCAAAGTTTTACAACCCAACCTCTTATTGTGAGAAATCACTTTTCAATTTTATTGGGATGATTTTGATGCATTTGTTAACAGTTCTGACAACTTGTTGTTGACAGTTCTGACAACTTGTTCTTTCGACATCAGACATCCTTGCATCCATGGGCTAAAGTGACACTCAAAATCCATTTACCACCCTCATAACTGAGCACCTAGCTATATGCATGCATGTGTCTAGCACCTGCATATCCTCTTGGCTCCAACTGTAACACAAACAAGTGATCATGATATAAAGTGTAGCAGTTCTTTACTCGATTGCAGGTTTGCTACGCCCGAATTCAGGTGGATAATTGATTGCTTCAATTCATTTACTTATTTCTGCATCCTCATAGGATTCACACATACAACACAATTCCCTCATAATATGTCATTCTTATAACATATGAAGAATTGCAATAGCCATGTTAGCAGGAGGAGCTATGTCTCCTGGTTCAACCCATTCTATCTTGTCTCCTTCCTGCAATGTGGCAATCATAGAGTTTCTCTTTTCACTGAGCTCCTTCATGTTCATGTTAACATTCATGGCTGTATTTTTTTCTATTTTGTTTAACCCATTAATTCATGATCATCCATTATATTGTGGGTTGTTTTAGTGGTGCAGGGACTTGTGAAATTACCCGATGAATCGATTCATGCAAGCCCATTCTCATATCACAAGAGTGAAGAGAGTTTTTGGAATGGATTGAACAAGAGAGTCAAATCCTTTAACAAGAGCAAAGATTCCCAAGTATGTTTTCTCGACTTACGCTTAACATATTGGATTTTATATGTTTTTATTCATCAACAACTCTAAATGATCAAGAACGCCAAATGAGTTAGGATGTATAAAATTATATGTCAGTTGGTCTTTTGGTTTTGGTCAAGGTTGCAGTAATTTTAAAAAATGCATCACTACTATAGTCATGTAGCAACGATTTTTATTAATGTCGACATGTAGCATTATAGATATGTTTTGATAACACTGTTTTTTGCGAATGATGTAGGATAAATATAGAACCAAGCTATCTTTTTGGACTTGCATTAGTTTTTTAAAATAGATAACTTCCAAATACTTCTCAACATTACAAAACAAATATTGATTTGAATTGCATGTAGGGTAATGTTGTAATCTTAATCCCTCATAAGGATTCATTTCCCTCAATCCTTTTGAGATTGTATGATTCATTTTGTGCACAACATGAATATTTATCATCCTAGAGATTGTGACCCATTTGGAAGAGAAAACATAACCCTTGGTTCACAAAGAAAAATGAGTTCTTAATATTAAATGCAAAGGAACATTCAAATATCTTACTAAACCCTCTCTTTCCTTCGAATCACATAATGCAAAGGAATGTTTATATATCTTAATAAACCCCTCTCTTGGCTTGGAATCACATAATGAACAAAAAATATACATACTTCCAATTTTGAAATGAGATTTTTTTTAAATACAGTTCAGGATTTTGAATTTTTTTTTAAGTAAATAGTTCAAGATTTTGAGATGAGAATTTTTTTTAATGTATGGTTTAGGATTTTGAAATAAGATATTTTTTTAATGCATAGTTCAGGATTTTGAAATAAGATATTTTTTTAATGCATAGTTCAGGATTTTGAAATGAGACTCGGTTGTAAGACTCAGGAATTTGAACTGAGAATTTTTTTAATCTTTTTGATTGGATAGAAGACTCGTTCCTCTTGACTCTCAAACCTCATGTCCTTGCTCCTGCATGACTCGGATGGCTGTGTCATTGTTCGGCTCATGACAATTATTTTTCTTTCCAAATCTCAGAATGCACAATTTTTTTTCCAGTTTTGGTTGCCTTTTTTACTTTTTAAATTCATTGTCACGGTTTTTGTCTTATATTCGTTTCAGGGCTTTTTCAATATTTTATCTTTTGTTTTGCTGTGATTTTTTCAATATCTTTTTGTCGAGATTCAAAATCTACAATTTTTTCGAAGGTGTTTTTTCATGTTTTTGCATGGATTCGTGTTCTCTTACAGCCATTCTACTCCAGTTTGCTCACTAATAATCTCACACAATTCTTTACGAAGCACACGACTTATCCATGAAATGAACACAATACACAAGGCGATAATAATGATTATTATGGTGGTAAGATAAATATACATCACAGAATACTTCACAATCATATTACAGACGCTTATTGCAGATAGCCTTCGGAGAGCGAAGGTCGGCACTGCATATACACAATACCTAGATCAAGCTTCTAATGAGATCTTATACCTTGACGGCAAGTCTCAGAGCATACATGCTTGATTTACAGACTCAAGCTATAGGAGTTTACAGACTCTATAAAACAATATGTCGTCAAGCAGTTCTGATGCATTCATTTAGCACGAAGCCATGACGTAGAGCATACTAAGCCTTTCAGACTTACAGACTCAAAATTAAGAAGTCGAGCGGACTACTTGCTCAAGACTCCAGACACTTGCAGAGCTCACTACTAGCTCGATGCAAAGACTCAATGACTCGATCACCCAATGACCCGATGATCTCAAATGAGCCTGAGGGGTCTTATTTATACAAATTTAGCCAGTCACCCGGTGACTAAGAACTGGCACTTACCGGTCAAAAAGTAGATCCGGTTACCATAACCTACACTAACAGGTCAAAACCGAATCATCCGGGGCGACAAGTGGGGACAAATACTGTCGTTATCTCGTCCCTTAACTGGCCAGAGGCATTACGGGGACCCGGAATCTTCTGTCGTGGCCGACAGACTCTAGACAAAGTACAAAGTGGAGCATTAACTGGCCCACGTCAGTTTATTCCTAAACTATTACAATGTGGAGTTATCTCCGACCCACGGCGGGTGATGTGTTGGCAACCATGCTGTCCAACTCAGCCTTTCAGAGGGCCCACGACTGCTTCCGTTCAGTCATATGGATCGCGCCCTTGTAGCCATTCTTCTTCAAAATCGTCTGAGTCATATGCATCATGACCAAACAATATATTTTCATCAACACTCTCATATGGCCTAGGAGATGGAGGCGGATACAGGAACTGAGAGAAACATCTTTCAACATATGAGCCTTTGAATAGAGGATTCGGCTCACATAGGAATTCTCCTCTGAAATTTGACTTAACTTTATAGTCCAGTGGAATTTCTCTGGTTGCTACTCTGGACTGTATCTGGTCACCAACAGCGGATCTTCTGATAAACTTTTGCTGAACATAGATCCGATTTCTAAGTGGTTCATAGGTTCCTCCTTCATGGATGAGCTTGAATTTAAACCATTGGAAGTTCTGGTGAGCAACTTCTAGATCGTCCTTGAGATGCAGAATGAAATTTGCACGCCAATTTTCCCAGTCTTTTCTTGGACAGAAGGTATCCAAGAAGACATCCGTCCAACCAGACCAAGTCTGGTTAAATGCGAGATCAGCTGGATCTGCGCAAATGATAATACTGCCTTGTTCTCTGCAATATTGGAGAATTAAGTTGTATGATGTCCAGGTGAGATGGCCATCACACAGATCAACATATTTGTCTCCATTATTATCCTCACCTATCCAGAGTTCCCTGCATTCTGAAATCTTAGGATATGCATCTGCAAAGCTCTGGAATGCATCTTTTTCCCATCGCTCTAGGATCTGCAACTTGCATGGCGATGTCTGGATCTGATTGACTAAGGTGAGCTGCAGAAATCTTTTGGCTTCATCTGTAGAAGCAAACTCCAAATAATCAATGCTGACTTCTTTGGGGAAGGTATTGTCCCAAGGCAGGATGAACATTCCTTCTTGCTGTAAGAGCTATTCTGGTGTCTTCGGCTTTCAAGCTCTTTCTCTTTCTTCCTGGACTATCTTCCAGGTGGTCTTTATGGCTTCATCCGCTTCTGGATCTTCAATATTTAACCTGGTGCGGAATTCTCTTCTCATGGATGCTTCTGTCATAGGAGCTTTTCCTTTGGCTAGATTTCTTGGAGGATCTGAATCTTTATCACCTCCTCCTGAACTTTCGGCAGAAAACATCTTCAATTATTTTGGCTGCTGCTTAGCTGATTCCATGGTTAACATGTCAGCCAAACAATTCAAATAGCCTGGCTTATAAACAATTTCAAAATCAAATGAACTTAACCAAGAAAACCATTTTAAAATACGGCTACTATTTTCAGCCATTAAACTTTCATTTTTGAAGATGCCTGGCATGATCTTCAAGTCTATGCGGATAGTAAACTTGACGGGCTTAAGAAACAACTTGAAGTGGTTGACAGTCTTCTTAACAGCCAAAATCTCTTTATGGATTGACGGGTAATTCAATTCTGCTCCTTTGAAGGCACCTGATCCGTAGCCACAAACATTTTCCTTACCGTTAACAGTTTCTAACAAAACACCACCCCATGTTGACGAAGAGGCATCTGTTTCAATTATGAGCTGACCGTTACCGGTAGGCAGGGAAAGAGAAGGCAGTTGCTTAACTTTTTCTTTTATTTGTCTAACTGCTTTACTCATTTCAGCAGACCATTTGGGCGGGTTCTTTCTTAACCGCTGCTGAAGAACCTTAATATCTTTGGCCTGTCCTTTATAGAAGGGCCGAATGTAATTCAGAGATCCAAGAAATCTCTGCAACTGGGTCTTGTCTGTAATTTCTTCAGGAAACTTATCAAAGCATGACAAGACATGGTTTTGAAGGATTACCTGTCCTTTCTAGATCTTGAAACCCAGAAACTCAACTTCGGTCTTACCGATTTCCATCTTCGGCTCTGACAGGACTAATCCATGCTTGTATACTAATTCATAGAATTTCTGCAGATGCTTCAAGTGTTCCTGCAGACTGTGAGAACAAATTAGTATATCATCAATATATACCAACGCCCAACTGTATTCTCTGAAAATATCCTCCATACGTTTCTGGAATTCGGAGGGAGTGTTGTTGATGCCGAATGGCAGCACTTTCCACTGATACTGTCCTCTTGGTACCAGGAATGCTGTCTTAAACCTATCTTCAGCTTTAATGCCAATCTGGTGAAAAACAGACTTCAAGTCGAACTTGCTGAAGATTACACAGCCATTGATCCTTTGCAGGAGGCTGGACTTATTTGGAAGAGGGTAGCGAATCTTCTGCAATACAGCATTAAGCGGTTTGAATTTTACTACTAACCGCGGCTTACCTCTCTTTTGCTCAGAGTGCTTGTTGACAAGAAATGCTCTACATGCCCACGGGCTCTTTGTTGGCTCTATCAGACCCTTTTTTAGGAGCTCTTGAATCTCCTCGTCGCAGAACTTCACCTCTGATGGTGACATTAAGGCGGTAGAAGCTTTCATTGGTCTGATCTTCTGGCTAGTATCATAGGGCAGGGAGACAAAGTATTTCTCTCTTGTCCAAAAAGCATTTGGACTATCTGAGCAACAATCTCTTCGAAGCTTCTCAATTATTTCTGATAATGCCTTTGCACCATGCAACTCTGAGAAAACTTTACTGCGTTCCATTTTCATGAGCTGTGCAGAGTTAGCAGACTGTACAACTGACGGCTCAGGTAATGAACATACAGGCGAACTCCTAAAGGATAAAGGCATCCTAACATATTTATTATCAAATGTACAAATAAACATTTGCTTACTATGGTTAAAGAAATAAGGGCTAACTTGATGAAGAAAGTTAGATCCTAAGACAACGTCTTCACCCATGTCATCCATTCTGTAAATGGTTAACTTTCTACAGACCTGGTTGAACTTGACAATTATTTCGGCTTTTGCTTCAAGACGGATGGGTGCTCCATTAATGGCAGTTCCACCATCAATAGTCTTTTCCCAGTAGTAACTAGGAAGGGCTGAACCTCGAGCAAGGTTGACTTGACACCCCGAATCTATCATACAAGAAAGAGTATACGGATTATATTCACAGGGATGGAAAGAAACAGGAATATACAACTTCAGACCTGAAAGCATGGACAAGCTGATATGTCTCTGTTGACGCGGAGGAGAAGGCGGAGGGGACTGTTCTGGAGTTTCTTCCTTCTTCTCCTCTATGCTTTCAGTGTTGAGTGCACTCTCATAGTGCCGACTGAGATCATCATCTGATGATTGATCTCGTTCAAGATGGATTACCTTGACTTCACTTTTTAATGTCTCTATCTTCTTGCATAGTTCTTTTAATTCTGTCTGCAAATCTTTGATCTCTAATTTCAGCTTAGCTTCTCGGCTCTTTCTGAAGCTTTGTCTTTCCTGATGCCCTTCTGGATAATTTCTGTACATTTCAGCAGGGCTATAAGATACAGTAGCTTCATATTCAATCTTCTGCTTACCTTTGCTGCTACCAAGCTGCTGTAACAACCGCTTCTTCTGTTCTTGCAGATAACTGCGTTCTGGAAATTGATATGGCTCAAGATCTGAAAGCCTGAGATCTAAAGCAGCTATTTTTTTTTCCAAACTTTGCTGATATAAGGCAGAAGAAAACATACCAAAGTTAAACATGTTAATGCTGAAATCAAAGTCTGGTATCTGGAACCCCCCTAAATTTGCTTCGGAGTCGGAATCAGAGGATGAAGAATAAGGAGCAAATTTATGAAGGTCAGGCTGGACAGAACTATCTGAGACCTCAGAATCGGAGTCAGATTCAGAGGGAAGATAGAGAACTTCTCCGGAAGGAGATTCGTTGTCTGCTGGTCGATCCCACCATCGTGAGTCAAGATTATCACAGAAAGCGGCAAGTTTTGGCTTGCTCTTCTTCTTGGGACACTTGTTTTCCCAATGACCAGGTTTACCACAAAAGAAACAATTCTTACCAGTTGCCTGGGAAGAACGACGTTTAAGAAACTTTCTAGGCTTAGCAGGATGCATAGCCTTCCTGGAATGTGCTTTCTATTTTTTGTGAAACTGCAAGGGTTTGTCCTTATAATGATATCGCGGTTCACTTGTATAAAAACCCTTTTTCTTCTTATGCTTACATTTGCAGGAAGACTGCAAATATCCACGCTTGTGACTGCCACAACCCCAATCCGGCATCTGAGCAATATTTTTACAGAAGGACGGTGTGAACATGTCCTGATGCCTCTTAAAATCTTTTTCAACTCTTTTCTCCAGGAAATGTTCTTGCCAGGTTTCCATGATATATGAATGAAGCTGGGCAAGGGAGATACCTTGATAACTGAGATGGCGATCTTTCATGAATTTCTCCACTGCATCTGGTACATGACCAGGGAAACTTCGCAAATAATGTTTCAAATAAGCAGAATCATTAGCTTTTCCAGCATAAATCAACAATTTCTGCTTATAACAAAAATATTGTTGGGCCTGCGATAGATTACATAATCTAGCAGTCATAAATAACGAAGCATAATGTTCTGGTTCAATACCTAAGTCTTCACCATAAAATTGCTGGGTGAGGGCTTTCAAGATTTGCTGGTCGGCGTCTCGGGCTCTTAACATATTATCTTTAACTTCCTGAGACAAATGTTTCCACCATTCGGCTGCAAGTCCTGATAGGCCTGCAACTATATGATTTGCCAAATACAGACCTGTTAATGTGGCATCTCTGGTTCTCTGGGCTATGGTCCAGTTTTGAAGCAAATTAAGGGCGGCCTTAATTTCTTCTCTACTCTGACAACCTATGTTCAAGACCGGATGGTCTAGCATTTGCGATATCAGGTTGTTCATGGAGGTAACACCAAAGTTGGTGTAAAACCTTGGGCCAGAGGATGCTGAAGGCATGGACGTATCCATTTCTGGGAGAGTAAATTCTGTATTTTCTGGTTCATTCTTGATTAGAGCATGACGAGAGGGCTGGCCAGAAAACATCTGCAAATCATAATATTTGCTTTCTAATGCAGGAGGGAGCTTTTGAATTACATCTACCCAATCAAGCAGATTTTTAATCTCAGCTTCAGTTTTCCCAAAATCAAAATCAGGTTTGTTGGGATCTCTTTTAGGGACATGGAACATCCCAAATGAGAAACTCCACTCGAGTTGAGGAGAGGCGGGTTTCTTCTTCTCATATCCTTGAAGAGCTAAGGATATGGCCATTTCACTGACTTCAGGGGCCTTCTTTTGTTTCAGCTTACTACTTGCAGCAATAAGCTCTTCAATCTTCTGAAGTCTTCTTTCAATGCGATCTGCTGCTTGTGAGACAATAGTTTTTACTTGTTCAGAGTCCGATAACCGATGATCTATCGAACCCAACTTGGCTTCTATTGCAGCTATCTGATCTTTTTCTTCAGCCATTGAGCTACGCAGTTTTATCAGATCTAGTGCAATATCATCTAGATTCTTTGCAGTCATTTTATGCTACAGATTTCCCCAGTTAGCAAGCTTTGCTTCATCAGAAATAGATTCATCTGTTCCAGAGGATTTCACAGGTAAGAATTCTTTCTTGACCTGCCCATCATTTGAGAATTGCCTAAAGGGAAGATCTGGAAGATTTCTACCGGGATGGTAGGACTTCTGGTTATGATGGTCTCTACTGCGTTGTTTTCTCTAGGTAAGTTAAAGTTGAACATACCTAGACTATGCTTCTTGTTTTTCAGATGCTGAAGTTTTTCTTTGTTCTTTCTGCAGGCGGGACAGTCTTGACGCTGACCTCGGTGTTCATTATAGCCAAGTCCAGAATAGGATGATTCAGAATGTACAGAAGCTGGCAAACTACGGGAACTAGATACAGATGATGATCTAGATAACGAAGAGAATTTATGTGCAGGAAGAAGATCTGGTTCTGGATATCTAAAAGAGTTTGAGCTTTGGTCAAATTTTAAAGGCTTTGACATAAGAGATTTCTGGGCAGCCTCATAATCTCTCAGCTCCTTATATTTGATTTCCCATTGCTGAGGATATTTTATAGAGGTCCAGTCAAATGTGACAGGCTGGGTATGCTTGGAATGGTCTTGTTCCACCACGCTGTGCAGGTGTGAACTCTGATGGACCTTTTTCTGGAGGGGAGGCATAGTGTCATTGCCAAACCTAATACAAACTAAACTCTTTAACTGTATGATGCGAGAACCAGTCATCATACTGAAGCCTTGAGGAAGAATATAGGCAGCAAGTCATAGATGTAAGGATCATCTAGACTGATAGAGAATTTGGGGAAAATAGTTCCAAAAGCAGGGCCATTATGGAGGGGTGCAGTGAATCCACCAACAAATAGTGCGAAGATATATGTGCAATCTCATTGAATAACACCAAAATATACTATTAGTACATTCATGGTTGGGAAGAGAAAAAAAAAATATCGAAAGTTTTTTCGTTTCCAAATTGATGCATAAATGTCAAAATTGGACGTCCCCTTATCAAATCGATTCAAAATGTGAAATCAAATAAATCCATTCACAATGTAAAAATCATAATCTACAAGGAATATTTTGTGTTTCTGAATTGATGCACGATGCCAAAATTTGATATCTGGATTTCGTTTTTCTTTTTGTTTCTTAAATTTACATGACGATAGTGTTTAGTTAAGTCGTTATGACGTCTTTTTTCTTTTTCAACATAACCACTTTTACAAGTTGAGAGTTATTTCTCTCCAATCCATTGCCAAAATTTATACCTATCGAGTTAAAAATCAACTTACTTATTTTTCAATATTTTTTTCCAACATAATCCCTTTGGACAAACTATGAAAGTTACCCAATTTGATTATTTCTCTAACTTAATTTATATTCAAAAAAATTTATAACTAGTAAAATAATTCTAAAGAAATATGAACGTTTAAAGTTTAATGAAAAAGTTTATTACTAAAAAACAATAATGTTAGAGGAATATGATTCTTTACATTTATGTTTAGGTGGTCTTAAATATACTAGACTATAAAATAGTGTAAACAAATTAAATAAAAATATTCTATGGATAAAAAGTTCGATAGAAAGTAGTTAAGGTTCTTTATTTTTACTCCAAGAGATAAACTTAAATATTCATAAATACACCTACAAATATATAAAATGTGTTTTATAGCGTTTCTTTGTAGATGGTGTCTATGTATCTTTTAGTTAACTAATTTGAACCTACAAAAGTGTAACGTCTCATTTCCTAATGGGTTGGAGATGGTTAATTACCACTTCATGTAAGACTATCTTCTCTCTTTGCACATAGAATGGGACTCTATAGATAGTACTCATGCATGTATGGATCTTTTGTATAGAGCTTTAGGTGGTATTGTTCAATACATATGTAGCAATACAAAAGTGGGAATGCAAAAAAATCCATTACTAATCGTTTCAAAGAAACAAACATGGATTTCCATGCTTTTGTACTTGGGTTGGTATTCAAGTTTTCAAAACTAAAGGCAGAGAATATGCAACTTTACTACCAAATCTTTTTTTAACCAATTCCATAGTCATTATGCTAACATAATCTATTGGTTGAAAATCTACGGGCTATAAGTTTCAAGACATTGGTTAAATGAAAGAGTTAATAACTTCTATTTTTTTCGCCTAAATTAAAAACAAACAAAAAAATTGTAAATAAATAAACATGATAAAAGAATGCAATCAATTCCCCAATCCCTCAATTGCAATCAATTCCCCAATCCCTCAATTCCTATCAATCGTTTGTTACATTTTTAGGCAGTCGTGCAATCCTCTCATGATATTGAGAGCATTTTCTCTTTTTTCTTTTATTTATTTCAAAGTGCAATGTACATAGTTTTTACATAATAATAAGAAGAAAAACCACAACAATTGTTATGTCCCTGACAAGGGGATATATATGAATCAGTCACGACAATTAGTTAGAGTAATTTGTAGTAACTTTAACAAAAACATGTAATTTAGACTAAGGTTGCGTATTAGTTTTTTAATTTTTAATTTTTTTATTTCTTAAATGTTTACTTTTTTAGATTATTATTGGTTTGTTGGAGATGACGTTTCCTTGGGTTCTTGTGCCCCAAGACCCGATGGCGTAGCTGACATCACTAATGTTATAATTATGATTGTAAACCATACCTCATTTATTATTCCTTGCAAGAAGGGAGTATTGTAATTAGGCGGGTCTTGATATTTGTTCCACATCAATTATATATTTTTATGTCCCCTGACAAGGGGATATATATATAAATCATGAAGGTATATTAATAATGTCAGTATAATGCAATATTTGAATTTTTTTCCATAGTTGCTAATAGTTTTTAATATCTGTATTTTTAAAATTTGATTTTTATATTTTCTGATCGGGCAAAAGTAGTTGGCATAGACCTTCGTTTACCGGCTCAACCCAAGGCAGGCTTGATTGAGGCAGATCATATAGTTTTTGTATGTTATATTTAAAATTTTGAAGAATGGAAAGATTCATGGTTAATAAAATAACTATCCAGAATTAAATAACTTTGGAATATATAACAAGAAGGGGAGTCATATTTTACTGCTTTGTTCAATAATATTATATAGAACTCTCTTCAATTTCCAAATAAAAAACAAAGGATTTGTCAACACAAATCATTCTTTACATTTTGACCTTACAAAATGAAACCCTAATAAAAAGGAGGCCAAACATGCTTAATATCAAGTAACTAGCAACAATCACATTAAATTAATTAATGTGTCTGAATACGCTGATAGACGTAAATTTAAGCACATACTATAGGGAAACACATTAATATAAAAAGTATGTATCTAATTTATGGCTATCGACGTATTCAGACACATTAATTAATTTAATATGTTTTTTTCTAATAATCGGTGAGGGCATAGGCATATCTCCAAAATAATATAAAATTAATATGCAACAATTAATTATTATACTATTATTTTTTATCATTAATAGTAATTATTATTAATATTGATAAATTAATATTTTAATTGATTATAATATAATAATTGATTATTTAAATATTATTATTAAAATCATGAGATGTGTGGAAATTCTGAATATCCATGAAAATAATTATGAATAATTTTAAAAATTATTATAATTAATTATGATTTTTTAAATATTATTATTTATAATATACAATTTATTAAAAAATATTATCATTAAATAAAATAGCATTAATACAATTATATTAATTAATTAATAGTATAATAATTAATTAAAGTAATGTCATTGAATTATAATGTTATATTTTAATAAATCACTTATAATATTATTAATGATATTATATTATACTATTATATGAATATGGTATTTAATTAAAATATTATAATCAAAGTAATAATAAAATATTATTCTTGCCATTGGTGTGGCTCATGGCGATTCATTTGTTATGAAGTCACATGTTGTAAATGAGGTTACGAGTTCAAATAATGAGGATTTGATTATTTTTAATTCATTTGATTATTTTAGTTGATAATGTAATAACTATTTTTCTAAACATGCAAAGTTACATTATTAATGTGCCACATCTTGGGCATTATCACAATGTGACATAACCCTTGACAAATATCATAATGTGACATAACCCTTGATGAACGTTGCTAATGTAATATAACCCATGATAAACATCACAGTGTGACATAACCCTTATTGAACGCTCGCTATCACATTATTAATGTGTCACATCTTTGGTTGTGTTAACATATACCAACCACACATTGGAACAAACCATGACTTAATGTCATAATGTGATATAAACCTTGATAATGTCACAATGAAATGTAACCCTTGATAAACATCACAATGTGACATAACCCTTAATGAACGTTGAATGTCACAACACACTAAAAGAATAAATCCATTTAACATTTTCATTTTGCATTGATCCTAACATTAAAGTGCAATTGTTTCATCAAATTTTGATCATGTAATATAAAATGTTCATAGCTTAATATCAAAACATTGTTTGTGTACACAGATGAATTTTTTTATCTTTTCAAAAGTAAAAGTCTTAATGTGACAGAAAAATACATCATTTTTCCCATACTTAACCATGGTTAACTTTGGTGAACCACATCACCATAGTTGATAATGCAACAAGCAATTTTATAAACATCCAAAGACACATTATTAATGTGTCACATCTTGGGAATTATCTCAATGTGACATAACCCTTGAAAAATATCACAATGTGTCATAACCCTTGATGAATGTCGCTAATGTAACATAACTTGTGATGAACGTCACAATGTGACATAACGCTTATTAAATGCCCACTCATTAGAGGAAATTTGGGGTCTAAAATGGGCCTTATAAGAAAACTTGCCAACAATAAATTTTGTGAGTTGGAATTCAAGAACCAATAGAATTTCAATAAAATGAGTCAACCATAATGGCTGAATTGACATATTTGTCATAAAAGAAAACTACTTTTTTTGTTTGTATTTTCAACATATTTCCATGTGTTTTTACTCAAATTCCAAGAGGGAGAGCTCGTTGGATGCGGAATTTAATTTTGCACCCAACGAGTACCCACACTACATACTTTTGATAGATCCTGCTACCCCAAAAACAAGAAATTCCTGAAAAAATGTGTCATCGTCATGTTTTTTCAGGTATTTTTTTTTTTTGGGGTAGTGGGGTCTGTCAAAACTATGTAGTGTGGGCACTCGTTGGATACATAATTAAATTTTGCATCCAATGATGTCTCTCGCTCGGAATTTGAGTAAAAACCAAGGGAGATATGTCAAAAATACGAACAAAAAAGGTAGTTTTTTCATTCTTCCTCCAAAAATAATAACTATTCTTTTATTATTTTAACTATTAACTTATTATTTTCCTTAGGAGGCCCATTTTATACCTCAAATTTCCTCTAATGATCACATTATTAATGCGTCACATATTTGGTTGTGCTGAAATATACCAACCAAACACTATAACAAACCATGCCTTAACGTCGTAATGTGATATAACCCTTGATAACGTTGCAGTGAAATGCAAACCTTGATAAACATCACAATGCAACATAATATTCTTCATTACTAGGTAGAATGTGGATGGTTTAAACCATTTATTTTGTCAAACAACTATATATATATACCAAGACATTTCTTAAAGAATTTTTCTAAAGATCCAAAGACACATTACTAATGTGTCACATCTTGCGCATTATCGCAATGTGACATAACCCTTGACAAATATCACAATGTGACATAACCCTTGATGAATGTCATTAATATAACATAAGCTGTGATAAACGTCACAATGCGACATAACGCTTATTAAATGCCCACTATCACATTATTAATGTGTCACATATTTGGTTGTGTTGACATATACCAACCAAAATCTATACAAACCATGGATCAATGTCATAATGCGATATAACCTATGATGACGTTGAAGTGAAACGTAAACCTTCATATACATCACAATACGACATAACATTCTACATTACTATGAAGAATGTCGACGGTTTAAACCATTTCTTTTGTCAAACAAATATATATATATATATATATACAAAAAAAATTATTAAAGAAATTTTTTAAACATCTGATGACACATTACTAATGTGTCACATCTTGGGCATTATTGCAATGTGACATAACACTTGATGAATGTCTCTAATGTAACATAACCTGTGATAAAGGTGACAATGTGACATAACGCTTATTAAATGCCCACTATCACTTTATTAATTTGTCGCATCTTTGGTTGTGTTAAAATATACCAACCAAACACTATAACAAACCATGGCTTAACGTTGTAATGTGATATAAACCTTGATAATGTCGCAGTGAAATGTAAACCTTGATAAACATCACAATGTGACATAACATTCTACAATACTATGTAGAATGTGGATGGTTTAAACCATTTCTTTTTTCAAACGACTATATATATATATCCAAATACACATTATTAATGTGTCACATCTTGGGAATTATCGGAATGTGACATAACCCTTGACAAATATCACAATGTGACATAACTCTTGATGACACAACCAAACCTAGACCTGGATGGGGCACAAGATAGAAACACACAAATTATTGCATGCTTGGCATCATTGAGGTGCCTTAGCTCATCCATTAGAGGGGGGGGTCATTTGAGAAATTCTTTAGTCGATGCCTTGGACACAATAACAAACACAATTTCTGATGCCCAAGGAGCTCTATACAACATTACCTCGTACAGAGAATCTAGGAGGCAATACTACACCGATGGATTGACACATAAAGACATCAAAGCCCTTAAAATTACTAAAGACTAGTTATTTTCATTATTCCGGGACCCCAGCACCGGATTGGTTCCACCCACCAGTCGAGCACACATTTCCATACACTGGTGCATTGAACCAAATATAAAGGCTAATTGGATGGATCGTTGGTATATGGTATTCGATGAAGACCTCCATGGGAATAGGGACATCCCATTTTATTTCCTTAGGAAGCTGTATGCAGAATTCATCCTAGGGAAACATGTTAACTACTTTGATATCTTAGGCAACCAGGGTGTTGGTCGTGGGATGCCCCAAGATAGGGAAGGAGCCAGGAGATATCCCAACCGTGTGCCACGCCCACCACGCACACCAAAACCCCCTCGGGTATACCCTCCTGCAGGTCCTGTCATTGAGTATACACAGGAGGCATTACTTGACATG
>LPNX011083262.1:373231-397214 GCA_001517045.1 Pseudotsuga menziesii
TATGTTAAGATGTGCTAAAAATTTGAAAACCCACTTTCACAGAAACTAATTTTATAATCATTTGCACACATTTTCTCTGCATAATCCCTATATATTATGAAATCTGATTCAATTACCTAGCTTTTCTCTTTTTACTTCATCTTCAAATAAGTTAGGGAAGTACCCCTAATTGTCACCTAAAATCAGAGTTTTCCGTTTATTCTAGTATTATGTGGCATCTAAAGTGTCCTTAAAGGAGTCCATGATTGTGCATCAGCCCATATATATATAGACACACACACACACACCAAGGAAATTCCTAAAGAAATTTTATAAACATTCAATAACACATTATCAATGTGTCACATCTTAGGCATTATCGCAATGTGACATAACCCTTGAAAAATATCACAATGTGACATAACCATTGATGAATTTCGCTAATGTAACATAACCTCTGATAAACGTCACAATGCGACATAACACTTATTAAACACCCAGTATCACATTATTAATGTGTCACATCTTTGGGTGTGTTGACATATACCAACCAAACACTGTAACAACGGCTTAACATCGTAATGTGATATAACCCTTGATAACGTCGCAATGAAACGTAAACCTTGATAAACATCACCATGGGACATTACAATCTACATCACTATCTAGAATGTGGATGGTTTAAACCATTTCTTTTGTCAAACGACTATATATATATTCTTAAAGAAAATTTCTAAGCAACCAAAGACATATTATTAATGTGTCACGTCTTGGGCATTATCGCAATGTGACATAACACTTGACAAATATCACAATGTGACATAACCCTTGATTAATGTCTCTAATGTAACATAACGTGTGATAAACGTCACAATGCGACATAACGCTTATTAAATGCCCACTATCACATTATTAATGTGTCACATCTTTGGTTGTGTTGACATATACCAACAAAAAACTGTAACAAACCATTGCTTAATGTCGTAATGTGATATAAACCTTGATGACGTCAGAGTGAAACGTAAACCTTGATAAACATCACTATGCGACATAACATTCTATATTAGTATGTAGAATATAAATGGTTAAACAATTTCTTTTGTCAAATGACTATATATATATATATATATATATATATATATGAAGAAAATTCTCACAACATGATGTTGAATAATGTATATATATAATTATATATATGTTTAAATGCAGCATAAACATAACAAAAGCTAGTGACACATTAACATAGTATAAATCATGTTTGAACTTTAATATTAGGTGAATGACACATTAACATAATGTAAATCATGTTCATATTTTAATATAAAGTGAATGGCATATTAACATAATGCTAATTATGTGCATGCTTTTTATATTGTTCTTTATTGAAGGGGATATTTCAACAAAGTTACTTGAGCCTTTATTACAATCTTAGAATGGAAAAATAAATAGGTGTTTCCTTAATCTTTTTTATAAATATAAAGCTCTATATTAACAAAATGTATGGAATACGATAAAATTCCAAACCCTTTTGGCTACTCCAACACTATTTTATAGAACTTCAAAAGTAAATGTCAAAATGCTAGAAATCCATTGAGATTAAGTTAGTTTAGAAAAATGGATGGCGCAAATCATTAAACAATGTTGGGAAGACCTAAAAATTATGAATGGAAGACGGACTAAAAATGAACATAAAATACAGAAGGAGCCTAAGAATTGTTAATCATGTTAATGCTTTAATATTGTTGTCTATTAAAACAGATAATTATAAACAATTTAAAAATATAAAATGTATGTGTAACTATCATAATATTTATATTAAGTGTTATACCTTATTAAATAATATTGTTAATGACAACGAGATTATTATAAACACATTAAAATATAAAGTATAAGTGTAAGTATCATGATATTTAGTGTTTTTACTTGAAATCAATAATCTTTATGTTTAATTTCTTGACCCACATTTACTATGATATTTAAAATTATTGTATCCAAGTAACACTATATTAATATAAATAATATATTTGTTTTATAGATTAAAATTGTTTTTTTTTAATTTAATGTAGTTTAAATAAATCATTTTCATTTTGCTTCTCACTTAACTTGAAATTAAGTTATGTGTGACATTGTTGCAATAGCCTTACCATTGTCGCATATTTAAAAATTAGATTCTATGAACACCAAATGCAACGTAATATACATTATATTTTTTATATAATCAATTTAATTATTTTTCATACAATATAAACCATGTATTAATGACTTATTACTACATTATTAACAACAAAATATATATATATATATACACACACACTAACTTGGATTAAGTTATGTCTTACATTGCTAAATAATCCAAATTAGTCAAAACCTCGAATGACTAATTTATCCTCAATCAAAATGTTTATTCCATACATTATATTCATATTATATTAATATAATATAAATACATATATTAAATTATTTTATATATGATGTTTTATTTCAATTTCATATTTATTTAATAGAAATTTTTAAGTATATATATATATANTATTTTTTTCAAAAAAATTATCTAAAATTATAAAATATGTTTAATATCAACATATAAATATAAATAAAACCTTATTCTAATTCATTATCTATTAAGAAAAAATTATTCTAAAATTTTGGTAACTATAAGATATATTTACCACTAACAAACTAACAAATATCCCAAAATAATCCATTAGGATCCATTGTTCAAAATAAAAGAAACTATAAAACAAAAATTTTTGAAAATGTTGAATTGCTAACAAATACTAAAATATATTTCAATAAAATATTGTCTTCTGTGATATTATAAGAAGTCAACACAGAATTTGACATATCCAAAGTAACCGACGGTTTGCAAATATAATGCCAATACTTAAAATATAGTTCAATAAATTATATCGTAAAAATATTAAAAATATTAAAAATATATTATAAAACAAATTTTAAAAATTACAAATATATAATTAAAAAAAATTGTTTTACTATTTTTAATATATTTTTCCCTTCACATATCGAAATACAAACCGTTTTTATTTCTACTATCAACTCCCAAAATATAATATATGTAATTATTTTAAAAAGAATTACTAATCTTTACCATTTTTTAAATGAAACTATTATTTACAATATTCAATTTTACAATGAGCATTCAGAAAACGGAAACCGTGTTTCTTGAAAAATCAATCAGTTTTTGCAAATTATTATTAGGAAAGGGTAAACCAAAATCATGTTAGTGCATATGGGAATTTAAAAAAATTATTGTTTGTAGAAACTTACCAAACACAAACATGAAACTTCAAAAATAACCATCAACGACACAAATTTATACATCATCCTTTTACAATAAAAAACATTCAAAAAATCGAAACCATCATTTTACACGAAAAAGCATTCAGAAAATCGAAACCGTGTTTCCGGAAAACGCAATCTTTCGGAAATTATTATTAGGAAAGGGTAAACCAAAAGCGAAAACAATGTGAACTAGTTGGTCAAAGGCGCATGATTAATTAGCCCATTTTAGGGTTTAGACCATGGAAATCACTTACGAAATCGAACCGTCAATTCTGTGATTTCGGTATGGAGGACGCAGAGTATGAAAAATGGACACAGTTTACATCTTATTAATTTAATAATGCACATACCAATCCCTAATTATTTATTCTTAGTAACTCTATTACTGCTGGCGGTAAGATGTAAGCAACAAATATAAACTAAGAGAAAACTAAAATCCTGACATACGATTTACATTGTTGACTGATCTACATATTCCAGATGACATATATGGTATCTTTAGATATTCCCCAGCCCGCCACACATATATTTTCTGTTCGTCCTGCAACATATACATATAACAACCTTTGTGCTTATATAGCTCGAGATTCGATCTTGCGACTTCATTCCTAGACCTAACAAGCAAGACATTAAATCTAGACCTCACAAGGAGCATTAGCACTGGAATTTGAGTACCAGTTTGGGAGTGCCTGCATGGCCTGAACCTGCTTTTAAGTGTCGATATGTATTATGCGGCCTCCTTTAGCATTGGAATTTGAGTACCAGTCTATGAGTTTCTGCATGGCCTGAACCTGCTCGCAAAAACTCCTCCTTCATCATCGCATGGACATCTACAAAACCCAGGGGTGAATAGAAATTACAATCCTTAGCAAACAGAAATGACAAAAACACCATGCGGTGATTCCTTCACGACGAGCTCAGAGAGGTTGTTGCGATGGATTGCAGTTACGGATACGGAATGAAGAGAGGTTGAAGCTGCATTACTGGAAGCAGCATGCGTAACCTCCACCACCGCAAGGGCTCCATCGTGCCACATTGCAGCATTAACTACAATCACCCACGATCAATGCCACATCGCAGCATAAACTACAATCACCAGCGATCAATCAGCCACACGTGGATGCCATTTCCATAACAACATTTAACGGATCTTAAACAAACCTCTTAATGAATTTAATTAAAATATCGGACGACGATGAGATTCATCGCAGTTGTATAACTCTCAAATGTGCATGAACAACAATGTTTATTAGTTTAGGGAGTGCTTCATAGTTTAGCTCTTTAGTATATTAATAATTCAAAGTTTAATAGTGACACACCACTTATATACTTAGAGAGCAAGATAATAAAGAGGAAAATACTAAACCATGTAGATATGTTTCATGTAGATTGAAAAAAAATCAAGTTTGAAACTATATATTAAAACTACAGTCATTCATCTAAAAACAATAACAATTTTCAGAAAGAGGAATTATTTCTTACTTATCTTATAATATTTGTATTGTCGAAGATCACTAAGATATAAACTAATATTGTATTCATGTTTTGTATCCAAGAAAATATTAAAAAATGGCATGTATGATATATTTCTATTTCAAAGAGAATGCAAATTGGCAAAACTAGAAAGAGATAAATCCAATAACTATGATAATGATAATGAAGTATTAAAGATGTCGATTTGCATATGGTACATGCAAGTAACATTCCATATGTAAAACTGATTGCCAAAACTCCAGTAAAGTTTGTTGGAAAGAAATGTTATATTACATTGAAAGCATGATAAAAATAATAAAAAATTATATTAGAAATACAATTGCTTATATTAACTTAGTGTTTGTATTAACTTAGTGTTTGTGGATTACAATAATTATATAATTAAAACAAATTATATATTAATTTATATAACAAGAGAGTGTACTTGATTACAATAATTTTATATTTAAAACAAAAAAATAAGAAATTTTTTATTCTATTAAAATACTAAATATAAATATAATGTAATATATTCAAAATGCATTTTATGACATTATAAGGTTATGTTTCTTAATAAGGTCTTTTAAAAGATTTCAGCTTCATAATTAAGTTATTTCATTTCATTAAATGAAAATCTAAATTTTTCATAGATTTAATAGTAACTTCCAATAACAACTAGCTATACTATGTTAGTGCCAATAACAAGTGGCTATAATCTGTTAGTGTTGATAACAAGAAATTTTCTAAACATCCAAAGACACATTATTAATGTGTCACATCTTGAGAATTATTGCAATGTGACATAACCCTTGACAAATATCATAATGTGACATACCCCTTGATGAATGTCGCTAATGTAACATAACCAGTGATAAACGTCACAATGCGACATAACGCTTATTAAACGTCCACTATCACATCATTAATGTATCACATATTTGGTTGTGTTGACAAATACCAACCAAACACTATAACAAACCATGGCTTAACATTGTAATGTGATATAACCCTTGGTAACGTCGCAATGAAATGTAAACCTCGATAAACATCACAATGGAACATAACAAAACTATATGGTTTCCTATGAGATTTTATTTAGTTGTTTTAGCAATCACTTTTGTTATATTATATCATCTCTACAAATTTGACTACAATGATTAAATGATGACTATGATTTGGGTTTTCCACATTTTAATCACTTTCATTATATCTTCAAAATATATTATAAATATCCTAATAAAACTCTATGGCTCTCTATGAGATTTTATTTAGTTGTTCAAAGTTAGCATTCACTTTCGTTATATTATATCATCTTTCAAATTTGACTACAATGATTAAATCATGGTTATGCTTTATTTTGTTAGTGCTAGTAAGTGAAGTGTAGGAAAAAGTTCAAAGTATAGGAAAAAGTACAAATTCTTATGGAATAATAATGTAATAACATATAGCACATTTAACATAAGGATTTCACCTTAGAGAATCCAATGGTAAAAATCCTACAATAAATAATCTATTTGCTCACCTCTTAATGAATTTCAAGAGGGTATATTACAAAGTCTTTAGACGTGCTTTTGCTCTTGTGCAAATGACTCTTTATAATAGTAAATACTTCCTTTATTATGCTTCCAATACTCGATCCAAGTTGTAAAGGGATTTTTCCGAGTTTTGCTTCTGTGTAAAGGAATCGAAATATTCGACAAAAAGCTAAGGATGGGTGCTATCGATTTTGTACAAAAAGCTAAGGTTTAGACAAAGGTATGGGACTTACCATCAAATTTCCTCGTTTGGGCAGCCTGGTCGACTTAACTATGACGGGGAAGAAGTTCTATGAGCCATTAATTCTTGACCCTTCAAAACCCAAGAGGCTGGTACTATACCCCAGCTATCGAATTTTTACAAGATGTGAAACCCAAGGAAGTTATATCGAGTTTAACGAGCATCACGACAATCCTTCCAAAATGTATTCTGGAAAATTTTAACTGTTAGACTTTCAGAGCTCCACGGTATCTTGCTTTTGTTTTCTCCTTTCGATGAGCTCGCTTAGCTCAGCCCAAACTCATGCCTCAATTCAGTTTAAAACGGAGGTATCTGTACCTACGTCTAAGAAGGTTACTCAGCTCTCCACGAAGAATTGGCGAGGTGAGTGCAACGTTTTCCTAACAAAATATTTAAAACATAAAACACCCAATCTTTTATCTAAATTCTAACAGATCTTAAACCTTTTTGCAGGTTAACGAACTCTTCTCGGATCTAGCAGCTGGTCGAAGTGAAGGCTGGAGCAAGAGCTCAAATTTCTTCTTAAAAACAACTTCTGAGTAAGGCCTCTATCACTCCTGTGAGGCTCTCATGGAGGAGAAAGTTTCTAATAGTTTTAAAAACCATTTGTCTCTTTTAGTTGAGTTTTGAAGTAGGGCTTCTTATTGTTCAGTTGAATCTTGAAAATGCAAGAAGTCCATTTTGTAAACAATACAGCTCTGGAACTAATTCCTTACCTATGAGATTAATTGTTTTTACAACTGTTCTTGACTTCATGTGTTTATTTTTGGGACCCTACGGCATTAACTAAGTTTTTAAGAACTGTTTAGTATGATGCTTATGAGTTATATAACAACCAGGAAAATAAAATGCCCAAATAAGAAGGGGAACAAAATATAGCCGTGGCTTTTTAATTTATAATTATCTATTTATCGAAAATATGTTTGTAATAAGAAAATAATAGTTTATTATAAAAAATAAAAAAAACAGGTTCAACCTTCCTTTGTTTTACCGAAATAGTCGGGTAGTGGGATATAAACCCTTAGATATAATGATCTCAGTTTTTTTTATACATTTTTGATCCTCTAGATGGTCTTGTGTCTCATAATTATACTATTAATTATAAACTGATCCCTAGTTGTTTCATTAATTCCTGTTCGGGTTAAAAGAATAATTCTTAATGATCCCTAGTTGTTTCATTAATTCCTGTTCTGGTTAAAAGAATAATTCTTAATGAGAGCGAAATATTCCGCCTATTATTAACCAAATTTAATAAGTATAATTCTGGAAAGATTTCAAGTTATTTCTACCTAGATCGGTCGTACTTATTTCAAGTTATGATTCAACCTTTCTGAATCTTTCTTATTATTAACCTTTGACTGCTCGGCCGTGGATGTGCAGGCTTCTAGGCTTGATGTAATTAAAATGCAGTTGTCTAAATTTTATTTATATCTTTCATGTTTTAGGGTTTTTCCTTAACGTTTATCAATAGTATATAGTCGACCCTAGTCGATCTCTGCACTATTTCTTGGAAGCCGGTTCTATTTCTTTTATGAACCCTCCAGCTGTCCATAGAATGAAGGGGTGAGAAACCCAGGTCTTTCTTTTTATGAAGTGTTGTCCTGTACTTTATATAGATATTGCATAGATAGTGAGAGATTTATTCTTATTAAAATCGAAAATACCAATAAATGAATAATTCTTAATCAGAGACATATTTTATGGCTAAGTGGGAGGGCGATGTAATTCCAGAATGGAATGTGGAATCTGTTGGAGTGGTTGGAAAGGTTGTCATAATTATACTATTAATTCTTCACTTATCCCTAGCTGTTTCATTAATTCCTGTTCAGGTTAGAGACTTAAAAATTAATAGTTGTTTTCAGCCTTGGACAAAAATAAAAGAAGGAAGTCTTTTCGAGACCGACGCGTCAAGAGGGTAATTTCTTAGAACATATTTCCAAAACCAGAGACTGCATAAATCTCCACGACAAATTCTTCACTTATCCCCAGCTATTTCATTAATTCCTGTTCGGGTTAGAGACTTCAAAATTAATAGTTGTTTTCAGCCTGGAAAAAAATAAAAGAAGGAAGTCTTTTCGAGACCGAAGAGTCAAGAGGGTAATTTCTTAGAACATATTTCCAAAAGAAGAGACTGCATAGATCTCCACGACAAACTTACACGGTTTTGAAAAAATAGTTATCTTGTACAAAAAGGGTTATATGTTTTTGAATCATATATTTAAAATCGCCCCAGGCCATAAGAGCGTAGAAGGTGACTTATCCCAAAACTAACCTCTGCTACAATTATTAAACAACTAATGTTGGCAGAAGGTCGCGAACCTCTGTTTCCTTATTTATGTTTTCCAGGTTGCTTGCGAAGCTTCTTGTCTGCCACCATGCACTGCAAAATGGTCGTTTGTAATATACATATGCAAAATCCCTAATTTCTTTTATTTTAATTGCTTATTTTTAAAACCATAATTTATTTTCTTTTAATTGGTTATTGTAATATACATAGAGTGCTAAGTTTCCAGGTTTCGCAAGTATAAGAAAGGACGAGAGAGAAAAACAAAAAATTGAATTAATTAAAATATATAAATTAAATATTATGACAATTTGCAGATTTTGGACTTGGTTCAACACATCAAACTCCAAGCTCCAACCAGCTTCACCCAGTTAATTTTAGCTTCAAAGATTAACAAACAAACTCTAGGGTAGTTCAACTCCTAATTGAAGAATGGAAACCAATTCATTATAGGTTTAAAGAGGAAAAAATTAGTACGAATGCTTTCATTTGCTCATTACTTATGATAGTTGTGGTTGTCCAGTCTTACACCGTTTTCAAAGGGTAATTTAAATCATCTTTCACGAACATCACTACAGGATACAGTGTGTCAAATATTTTTAGATTGTCCCACAACTCTCTTCTTACTTGTCAAATGTCATTCGAAATTAGAAAGCGATCAATATATGATTTGTCAAATCATGTATTTGGAGTTTTTTTTAGTAGCAAGATTGCATGGGTGGCATTTTCTTTCTACTCTAACTTTATGTTTGACCAAGATGCGATATTCTACAAACCGAAACCTTTCCAATGGTCGAAAATTCCTCACATAGAGAATTTATATGAAGAAGTTAGGTTTTGGTGAATTGATTTATCTAATATATAATAATTGTATGTATTAAGTGTATTTTATATCAGCTCTTATTTCTCACATTTGTGGAGTTAGTGAAGTGTAGACTTTTAAGAACATTTTAGAAGGTCCAAAACCTTAATCTCAATGGGAGTTGGGACATGCAAACACCGTAAAATTAACTCGATACTATTATCTAGCCACTTTAAATATGAGATGTTAGGAAAATAAGAGCTTCCATTATTTTAATGTATTGTATTGTTTCATAGTTGAGTAACAATAATGGAGTGGATATTAGAGGACATTGGAGATCATGTAGTATTCATTATGGCTTTAGATTCGTAGGTACCTCTATTTAGAGAGTACATTTCCTTTATATTTTCATTTTGACATAAAGAAAAAGGCACAGTCCTCATTTGAGGTTGGGTTTTCTCCAAAGTCTATTTTCCCTAGCTAAGCTAATAAAAAAAGAACTCAGATGTAATATTGTTGTTATTTCAATGGAATCCCCACCACACTTTACGGATCACCATGCCCAAGATCAATAAGGTTTATATTCTCGACAAAAATTCTTAAGCGAACTCAAGAGAAGGTAATGCAATTGGTGTTATCGTGAGACCAAAGCATTTTGTATTACATAATATAACATCAATTCTAAAAGAATTTTTGCATAGTTTGAGATATAAAGTAATCCTTAGAAGCTACCTTGAGAGTTTGATGCCTAAGTCCCCCCCCTCCCCCGCCCATCCATATTCAAGGCAAGCAAACCCTTACCTAGACCTCAAAAGCTCCTAATGATGCCAATATCCAAATGTAGAGGGAGATGATACTCTCAAGGCATTAGGTGTTGTGGTTCAAGGCATTGTTATTGGAGTTGAATGACCAAAATCATACTTTAGGTCCTAAGGCTTGGTTTTCCTCCCTCAACCATGTCTACCGCCCCATGAGCCATCCTTGGTGTTCAAAATTTATAATGGTGTCCATATTGCAACTTAAGGAAAAATATCTCTTAGATATGTCATATGTGGTGGTTGGAGGCCTCATTGAAGGCTATTGATCCATATATATATTTGTCCTATTTGATCCAACATTAGGCCTCTCAATAACTATATTTTAACATTATTTTTATATAGGCTACAAAAAAATTTCATCATTGAAACTACACACACTTAGATTCGACAATGCAAATTACACACACACACACACACATATAATGTTCAAAACTTTATAATGTTGTCCATATTGCAGCTTAAAGGAAAAATATCCCATAGATATGTCGTATGTGGTGTTTAGAAGCCTCATTGAAGGCTATTAAGCATATTTCAACCACTATTATGCCTCTCAATAACTCTATTTTGACATTATTTTTATATAGGCTACACAAATTTGTCATCGTTGAAACTGCACACACCCTTAGATTTGACAATGTAGATTCCACACACACACACATATTCTTTACTATTTTTAATTTAATTTTGTCTTGATATGTATAAAAAACTTAAAATACATAAATTTATTGTTCTTTCTGTAACATTTCCTTGTCTAACCCATTTTTAAGATAAATTATATGCCGCAATAGTAAAGGCAGAGATCTACAATCTAAAAATAAAATGGTTTGATTATGCTAATACCATCATATCCTGCACTAACAAATGCCATCATATTTTAGGGGTATAATGATTTTCAAAATTTAAATATATATAAAACTAAGATTATGAAGTTTGAAAAAAATAGTCGTCCACAAAAAAACAATGGATGGTCTACAATTGTACAATTTTTCTCCATCATTTAGGTATTCAATACCTACAATAATGGGAAAGTATGCATTAGTATTTTGCATGAAGATTATGATACCATTGTTAGAAAAAAACAAATTTAATGTAGGAAAAAAATCATAAATTGAACTTATATATTTTAGAAGCTAATTCAATTTCCTACATTTCATATTCTTACACCATATTCAAATTCATGGAGGAAGAACCTTGAATTATCCATCCAAATCATGAAACTGTTGTTTTTCCATGTTTACATAACCATTAATGCATCATGAAACACCATCATTAGCTTTCACTTATCCATGGATGTCTCAGGTGGCATAAAAACCATGTGGATGATGACTATTTAGTTGATTGATTGGTTCCTCTCTCATCATACATTTCAAGGATAAATTGGATTGAAAATGTCATATTTTTAATATAAATGGATTCTACGAGTGAATCATGACAAAATTTAAGTGGTGGGCATCACGATGTGTATGAAAGTGGTGGGCTAAGTGATGCGTAATGAATTTACAAGAAAGTAGATTTATATGGAAGATGTTTTTACATGAAGAAGAATAGAATTGTGAAAGGGAAATATGAAAGTGGTGGGCTAAGTGATGCATAATGAATTTACAAGAAAGTAGATTTATATGGAAGATATTTCTACATGAAGAAGAATATAATTGTGAAAGGAAACCATAAACTCATTGTTTTGTAACATCTCTTTCAAATTTGGAAATGAAAAATAAACTTGTCATGGTCACAGATAATATAATTATTATGTCAAGGTCTTTTTAATAAATTTATAGTCAAAACATTTTTCTCTACTTCATAGCATAGTATTTATAACACATGCTTCATAACATATTTGCATAACATATGTTACAAATATTATGAAGCATAATATTTGTAACATATGCTTAATGAAATAAGTGATCAAGTAATCATAATCAAGAGGATGCAAAATTGCAACAACTAACTGTAGTATTCAGCTCTAGAGAGGGACCTCTGTGCTACTCCTTGATGTACACACCCAGCAAACATAGTCTCCCTTTTTTGACGACCCATTTCCTGCTCTGTCATGGTTTTTTGTGGGTCATTATGGGGATCTCAAGCTGACCCTCTCCTTTATTTGCGGCTGTAATCATGGGACCTTTTCACCTTTTACATTGTTTTTTTGGCACCTGCATGGATGACATTTATGGGCCTCATTGTCTCATTATTTCAGTCACCATCTTCTATTGACTACGGTGATTGCTGACGACTGGCTTGCATATCTTTCTCGGTGTTAGTTTTCAAGGCTGTGTCGGTTGTAGGACTTTCCCCGGACCCAGGTTTTAAGGTACCTCGCCATTGACTGTCTTCTTGTTTCTTTTTTTTCTTTTTTACACGTTTTTGGGGTTCTATTTTTTACTATTTCTGTCATTGATGGTGTTGCACATCACATGGATTCCACCCTCCACCTGAGGGCTAGTACCAACCATGATAAAAAATGGGAATTCCTTGACTGTTCTACGATTTTAGATCCAGTTTGTTTGTCTTTCTTACCTATGGTTCTCATTTACCTCCAATAGTTTGTTTCCCTTGGGTTCTGTCTCTTACCATTTCGGGGCTTCCTTTGTACCTGGGTTCCTCTTTAGAGTTGTTTTATTGGTGGGTTACTTGCTATTGGTTGTTCTCTTTCTTTATGGTTTTTTGCTAGTGGTCAGGGTATTCTTGGTGGTTTATGTTTTGGTTTTTCTGCACTTACTGTTAACTATTGTGGTTACCATAGGAGATGTCAGGGTTCATTGACCAGTATGGAGTCCCCTGAAATCTATCCACCCTATGGCCCCTCTGGGGCCTTGATCAACCTTCCCATTATAACCACTCTCGGAGAAAGGGTAAACTCATGAAAGCACTAGATTCTAAGTGTTGTTACGTGCGTGGGAGGGACGTTATGCTGGATAGGGTATCTGAGTTGTGTTGCAGGGCACTGATAGGTCATCTTGAATATTGTAGTATGAATAAGGAGGAATGGGTAGCATGGGATACCACTCACTGGAAACCCATCCTTAACTATGTACCGACCATTATTCTCCTTTCCAACGTATGCTTTGTTTTTGTTTTCATTGAGGATGTGGATGCCTCGCACATCTTAAACTTACTCTGGACTATTGATAATGGCTCACTAGTTCTCAGCCAGTGGCATTCAAATTTTGACCCACTCAAGGAAAGAGTGGTCAAGCGACACCTATGGGTTTTGATGTTGGCCTTACCATTCCCCTTATGGAATAAGGAATTCTTGATCAGTATTTCTAAATCCCTTGGGAGATTTGTGGCATTACAAAATCCTTGAATGCATCAACAATCTTTAAGATTGGGGTGGTAGTAAGTAAATGTTTTAGTTTGTTAAATATTTCCATGTCTTTTTTTATTCCATTCAAAATTTTTACCTTTATTGAATAATGAGGTTATGGGGTAGGCGTTCCTATAAAAACCTTCGATAAACTTTCGGTAGAATCGGGTAATCCCCATAAATGATCTGATGTTAGATACATTCTTAGGAACTGACCATTTGGTGATGGGATTTATTTTGTCGAGATCGAAAGAGATTCCATCCTTGGACACTACGTGTCGGAGGTACTGAATCTTATATTTAAATAAATCACATTTACTAAATTTTGCATAAATTTGTTGTTCTCTTAGTACTTGCAATACTATTCTTGAATGTTCCTTATGTATTTATTCATTCTTAGATTAGACCAGTATTTCGTCGATGAGGACAGCCAAAAACTTATCTAGGTAATTGCTTAGGATGTTGTTGATTAAACACATGAATGTAACAGGTGCATTTGTTAATCCAAAAGGAATTACGACAAACCCATAATGACCGTAGCAGGTCCTGAATGTTGTTTTAAACATGTCCTCATATTTTATTCGTACTTGATGGTAATACGACCTTAAGTATATCTTTGAAAAGAAAGTTTCTATGTGGAATTGATCAAATATATCATCTACCGAGGGAGTGGGAAATAGTTCTTAATGGTCATTTTATTTAATTTTCAGTAATTTGTACATTTGGGAAGCCATTCAAGCAATTACCCAGGAGAGAGTTGATCCCCAAAATTGCTAGTTAAAGCATCTATCTTATTCAGAATTTGATATAGAATTGCATAAGTAATTTGAAGGCCATAATACACCCCTGAACATTATAATTAAGTTATTATATCACTCATACACTGTCTAGTACGATTTGAGAGCATTTGGATCTATTTGGAGTCATCTACCATTGGGGGTTGGAACCTCAGAATTACTAGTAAATTCATAAAGTTCTGTTGGATACCTATTCGACCCCAAAACCACATATGATGATTCAAATATACTTTAATTAATGTTTGATAATAGAGACAAGTTGTACATTTGAGCACATAGATCTGTAGACAAATTCACAACTCACAAAGTAGATCTCACAATTTACTCAGCAATTGAAGAATGAAACAGTGCAAAAAAGGCTTGCAGTTGTGAATGCTTTCATTAATAAAAAAAGTAATCCGATGATAATTACAATGAAGTAAAATGGATTTAATAGCCACATGAAATTCGAATTGATAGACTCTACTTGACTGTAGGTAACTAAGACCTTGTCTAAATCACTATCGGAGGACTCAGTAGTTAACTGACCTTATCTAAACCATAACCGGAGTTCATCGGAGCTCTAAGACCCAACTCAAGTGTTACATTCAGTGTTGACTAAGGTTAACTGACTGTAGTAGGTGAGAAATTTTCCCCACATGTGCACAGTAAAGTAAACCTAGCGCTAACTAAATGTAGAGGACTAGAATTGAATATAACTGACTCCTAACTTAGCTTGCCTAGTCATTAACTGAAGTGAACTGACCTTGGTTGGTTTTGGCACTCCCAGTGGCTTCCTAAATTGTAGGGATTGGTCTAGGAGGCTCCTAAACTGATGCAATCAAGTGCAATCAGTGGTAGTGAGCCTCAATTAGTGTTCCCCACACTTTAGTAACTGAAACATGTGCCCCAATTAGGTCAAGTGGACCCGATGGTGTTAGTGACTATAAAAAGACTGGATGGACTCCCGATTTAGACATGACTCCCAATTTAGACATATGACCAAATGTGGATAAGGGAGGATTAATAATCCTAACAACCCCCCTGAATGCTAACTTGGACAAATTGTGGGCCCTGGTAACTAAGACCATAGGTCACCCATTAAATCAAGTAAAATAAAGTAACAGCTTAATACAAGGAGTTGGGGAAAAAACCACATGAGAAAAAAGCCCTCCCTCTAGCTAAGCAGGTAGAATCAGGTCTCAAGTTTGAAAAACTTGAAAATATGTTGCTGTAATGTTCATCTCTGTGAGGTAGTGAAGCAGCATGCATGGTGTGTTGTGCATAGGTATTCTGGGGCCTGGCATGTAGACTTCTCCTTCTTCTCCAAAAATGATGATGGGAGGAAGGAGGAATGTAACCTTTATCTCTTGTTGAATGAAGAGGTGTATGATCGTATCCATTCTTCTGAATGTAGTAAGAATGATCCCTTGCCATATAGAATCTTATAGGGAGTATATTGCATCTCCCTGAAGGAGGTAAGATAGCATGACATAGTGCAAGAGTCTTTCCTTTCTAAGTGTCAGGCGAGTTTCCAGTCATCTTCCTAGCTTCTAGTTTGGAAGTAGGGACTGAATCTAGATCTAAGTCACCCTGAATCTCAAGGTCATAAACTGATATATATGGATCTACAATACTAGTAGAAGCTGTAAAAGAAGTAGATGCAATGATTTTACTTTCCCTTGCAGGTGGCTGTTGAGAGTGCACTGGTTCTGAAGGAGGCATGGAATGTGAGAACTCATATGCTTTTGAAGCATGATTTGCAGTACCCTTTTCTATGATGCTCCTAGTAGAGATATCTGTGATCTCCACTGAGTAAGGAGCAAAGATCACTCGCTTTGGAGATCCAGTATGGGTCATCTGATAGACAGATAATAGGTTTGAAGCTAGGGAGGGAACAAATAGCACATCTTTGAACCTTCCATGTTCAAGTTGGATAGAACCCTTCCCTTTGTTTTGACTTTGCTGTTATTTCCCATCTGAATACTAGGACCATCAAAGGACTAAAAAGAAGGGAATGATTCTCTGGATGCATCCATATGGTTGGAAGCTCTAGAATCAATGAGGAAGATAGGTGCTGATGTGTAGCAATCCTTCAATGCATGTCCTTTCCTTAGGTCTTCTTCTTCTTATTCTTCAGATTCATTCCTCCTTATGCTAGCAGGTACATAAATTTTGTTCTTTTTCAAAAGAAGAGCCATTTCATCAAGTTTTCTTCTCATACATAATCTTTATGAATGGAAGCCCCTTCCACAGTAAGAGAAAAGGACCTTGCCTTTGCCATTATTCTTGCTTCTCTTCGAACCTGAAGTTTCTTTTAACTGCTCTTTCTTCACAGGGGACTCTTCTCTTTGCTTCCCTTTGTCATTCACTACCTTATCTCCTCTTGCAACTAGAGCTAGATCTTTGGGAGATCGAATGATCCTCGTTTAGATCAATTTATCATTCTCAGAAATAAGAGATTGGATGAAAGCATTAAGAGTGGGCATCTTCCAATTTGGAGTAGTGGGCCTTACTGTTTGGAAGGTGGATACAAAGACTGAGTAGTCTGCATTGAGCTTTGTGAGAATAGAAAGGATGAGCTGATCTTCATCCTTCTCTAATTTGCATTGCTTCAACAGATATATCAGGTTCTTGAACTTTGTGAAGAATTCATTCAGATATTCAAAATTGGATGGACTGAGAGTAATCAAATCATTTTCTAGCTGATGGATCCTCATCTCATCACGCTTATCAAATAGGGAAGCAAGCTTTCCCCAAACCAGCTTGGGAGTCTTCAATTCTAGGATGTGGAACCAAAGATATTTAGAGACTGAGAAGAGCAAGTGTCCATGGGATTCATCAAGCCTATTCATGTACTTAGCTTTGTATTTATCTGAATCTGCCTCTTCCTTTGTTTCTTCTATGAGTCTGAAGAGCCCTTTGGTGCGGAGTATTACCACCATGTCTGACTTCCACTAGTGATAGTTGAAGGGAGTGAGAGGCTCTATTGCATGAGCCATTCTGAATGTAGTAGGAAGAACTAAGCTGCTGTAGCGAATGCAGTGAGAAGAAAGGGTTGCTTGTAGTGAATGCTACAAGAAAAGCTGATAACCTATCACATAATCAAACATACAAAGTAAGGTCGACAGTGTGCACTTTTGGAATTTCCTTCACACCTAGCATGGTTGATCAAGCAAACTCGATCAACAATTTCTTAACTTGGGATATGAAGTGGTAAACTCTCTACTTCTGGTGCAGTACTGAAAAGAGCAATTTGCCAAAACAAATGATCCGGCTGGAGATCTAAGGAGGAGAGGATTCTTGTCCACCGAGGATCTGATACCATGTAAATTTGAGCACATAGATCTGCAGACAAATACAAAACTCACAAAGTAGATCTCACAATTTACTCAGCAATTGAAGAATGAAACAGTGCAAAAAAGGCTTGTAGCTGTGAATGCTTTCATTAATCAAAAAGTAATCCGATGATAATTACAATGAAGTAAAATGGCTTTAATAGCCACATGAAATTCGAATCCACATGAGGAAATTCTAATTGATAGACTCTACTTGACTGTAGGTAACTAATACCTTGTCTAAATCACTATCGGAGGACTCAGTAGTTAACTGACCTTGTCTAAACCATAATCGGAGTTCATCGGAGCTCTAAAACACAACTCAAGTGTTACATTCAGTGTTGACTAAGGTTAAATGACTGTGGTAGGTGAGAAATGCATTCCATGTGTGTGCAGTCAAGTAAACCTAGTGCTAACTGAATGTAGAGGACTAGAACTGAATGTAATTGACTCCTAACTTAGCTTGACTAGTCATTAATTGAAGTGAACTAACCTTGGTTGGTTTCGGCACTCCCAGTGGCTTCCTAAATTGTAGGGATTGGTCTAGGAGGCTCCTAAACTGATGCAATAAAGTGTAGTCAGTAGCAGTGAGCCTCAATTAGTGTTCCTCACACTTTAGTAACTGAAACATGTGGCCCAGTTAGGTCAAGTGGACCCAATGGTGTTAATGACTATAAATAGACTGAATGGACTCCCGATTTAGACATGACTCCCAATTTAGACATATGAACAAATTTGTACAAGGGAGGACTAATAATCCTAACACAGGTATCATACCCACCATTATTGAAGGTTGTACAGTGTTTTGAAGACATTTGTTTCAGGACCCAGGGGGGATTTCCACCTCCCAATTTGACTAGTCTTGTCCCAAAACTTCTTCCCTTGTAAATTGCAGACCATGGTTGGGTATATCAGTTGATTATATGTCTAATATATGTGATAATATTTCCCATCACCCCTCAGGACCTTCCTTACCAAGTTTGAAAGAAATTGGAGGAATTTTGGAATCAATTGAATCCATATAACTAGAGTTGTAAGAAGATGAATTTGAATACATTGTGAACGAATTGAAGAATTGGTAATTTTGATAGAAATTCCTAAAAGGGGACATTACACTGGTATCAAAACTGGTATTGGAACCTATTGAAGTTATGGATAGTATAGATGAATTGAATAAACTCATTAAGTCATGTGGTGATTATATGACCAGGCAGGTTAAGCAAGCATTCGAATTGATGGCTAGCCAATTTATGGGTAGTAGAAGTTTCCATCATGAAGAGACACACAACACCATTTATTTTTAAGACCTTAATGATTGGTTAAGGAATTTATAATAATTAATTCAAATAATAACTCATTAAGTAATAATCATCATACACAAGTAGGGAGGACACCAAGGAACTACAAATTTCTGTGGGTGGTGAAGAAGAAAATGCATTACATCAAGAGGATTGAAAGTCACTCCCAAATGAATTTGAAAAAGATGAGGAAACATAACATGAAAAGGAAGAAGAGTACCTTGAAACTATTGAATATCATTCTAAAACAAATTCTACTATGGACATGGACCAAGGGGCATCTATGGATGGATGTTTGAACTATGAATGAGTACCTAATGATGGGTGCTCACACCTCTATGTTGGTGACATAGGGATAACTTTTGAAAGTGTTACTGAAAGAAAAAATTCCATTAAACATGAAAATGAATACCTTGTATCAATTGAATAAGAAACAATATCAACTTCCCCATCACCACTTGAACTTCATGAAGTTGGTCCAAGCAAGAAGGAAGAAGATGAGGAGGTTCATTTGCAAGAGACTCATTTTCTTGTAGGGTCCTTAAAGATGAATGAAAATAAGGTCCAAGAGGCCCTTAGCATACTCCATGACACTCAAGCATTGGTATCAAATTCTTGTTGGAGAGCTACTTCCTTGGAGGAGCCATCCTTCCTTGCAGACATGGAGAAGATTCAAAGAGCAATGTAGAACATCAAAGGTAATTTCATGTATTTTTTTTTGATAGAAAAAATGTCATTGACCTTAATGAATGGTTACATGAATCCTACTTGAAGAATAATGAAGTTATTCATAAGCTCACAATTCAAAATAAGCAACTTCTTGAAAAGTTACAAGACACTTGTTTTTCCTCCTATGTTTGAGATTGTCAAATGGTAGATTGTTTGAAGGATTCTCATGACATGGTGGATCATGAGAAATTTGGTAATTTGAATGTAATTGATGTGTTTGAAGATGAACTTGAAGAGATCAAAACACTTGATATGGTGTAAGAGGAACTTGAATTGTCTCTTGATGAAGGTTATGCAATTTTTAAAGAAGAGCATGATTCCTCTACATTGGAACCAATCTATGACAAAGGTTTCAAACTTTGAAGGAGATCCATGATACTAACCATATGGATCCTTACCATGATAAAAATTCTTCACTTTTTAATCATTTGGGTGAGTAAGTTCATTGTCCTACATCCTACGATTCCATGTTTTGCAGCATTAGTCTCAATGAAGTATGGGTGAAAGGGTTCTTTTTTATGGTGCCACATGAGGAGTATGAAACCCCTATATTTACTTTATATGAGGGAATGGTTGGAGAGAACTCCTATTCACAGTTGCAGAAGCATCCTTTGTTACTTTATGATGATGCACATCTACATGGATGCACCTATGATATGCATTTGAGTCACTTGAAGACTCATGGTTTTTCTTGCTCAACACTTGGTTCATTTGATGTTGGAGGAACTTCATCCGGCATGTGGGTGAAGAGGGATGTGATTGAGGAACATTATTATTGGCAAAAACATCCTCTGTTATTTCATGATGATATACATATTCATGGGTGTATTGATGAGACTTATTTGAGCGACCTAAAGTCTTTATGTTTTATTTGCTCCTTATTTGGTTCATATTTTGGTGGAGGTTCTTCATTCACTTTTTGGATGAAAGAACAATTGGATGATTATTATTTTGATGCATATTAAATTATTTGGGAGAAACATTATAGGACATGGGATCCTCACCTATGTCATTGAAGCAGATTTGATTGGTCACTCAAAGCATGTATGCACTTAGCAAATGGTAGTCTACTCACTTGGAGGTATAAGCACTTTCATGATTTTTTGATGAGGCACATCCTTGATGTATATTTTTATTATGTTGTTATGTACTTTGATGATATATATTATGTACTCATGATGTTTGGAAGAATGCATACAAGAAAATGGGATCGCATAATTCTCTTTCCTAATGGTATGAGTTGGAAAGCACTCTTAATTATTGGAGTGGAATGCAAGCAATGGGACCTTGGGATAGTGTTTAGTCCCATTGATTCCAAATTCTTCGAGAAACAAGCAGTATGGGAGATGGATTCCCCACTTAATAAGGTGATTTTAATCAGAGTAGTGCAGTAGCAATCATAGTGGTTCCTCTCTCAAATCTTCATGGAATCTCAAAGACTCAAAGTAGGAAGCTCAGTGGCAACTTGAAAGAATCATACAGAAAGCAGGTTCTTCAACAACCATGTTTGAAATTGCTTGAGGACAAGCAATATTGGGAAGGGAGGATTGGTAATGTACCAAATTTTTCATTGGGTCACAATGGAAGAATCACATTTTCCATATTCATGAAATTTTTCAAATGGATGCTAAAAGTCAAATAATTGCCAAGGACCAAAATCACTAGTTTCCTAGGTTGGGGGTGGAAGCTTTGAGATTTGGAATAAGGGGGATAATAAATGATGTTTAGACATTAGAAGAAGAGAAATATTTAATAATGTAGCTTATCAAATAAATATAAGAGAAAATTGAAATGGCTATGGAGAATGGAGACACATGGAGACTATGGGCCCACTCAAGCTAGAATTCCTATGTTAAATGGCATCCTCCTCTTGTAATTTCGAATCTATGGGAAGTATAATGTTTTGGGATGGATTATGAGGTTAATATAATTGTCCATATACTTCATAGGTCGAATTTGGGATGAATTGTAACTTACATGGGAGAGGAAGAGCCAAATGGGAGTTTCATGGACACTTGGCTAGATTCCCCTTATAACAGTTATGAGACAAGTCAAGGGTGTGTGCCAACATGCATGCCAATTAGGATAGTACACAAAAATGCGCTCATGTTTTACCTTGCAAAAAAGCGCTCCTATTTTGCTTCAATAAAACGTGCTCCTGTTTTGCTTCATTAAAACGTGTTGTCATTTTGCTTCAATAAAACACGCTCATGTTTTGCATCAATAAAATGCGCTCCTGTTTTGCTTTAATAAAACGTGCAAAATGGGGGTGGTCCTTAGTGGTAAGGGGAGACATATGGATGTGTGTGTGTGTGTGTGAGAGAGAGACAAAGATAGAGTGGAGGGGGTGTCCTTAGTGGGATGGGGTGACCTATGGATGTGTGTGTGTGAGAGAGAGAGTAAAAAGTGTGGTGGGATTTTAGGAGTGATGGGGGGGGGATTAGATTAATGTGGGGGTGTCTAGGTGTTGTAGAGGGGATGTAGTAGGGGGTGGGGGTTAGAGGTAGTCCGATTGGTTGAGGAGTGTATAAGGGAGGGGGATTTAGTCGTAAGGGGATACATGTGGATGTGTGTGGTGGTGTCTAGGTGTTGTAGGTTATAGGTTAGGGGTTGTTAGTGGTAAGGGGATACATAGGGATGTGTGTGTGTGTGAGAGAGAGAGAGAGAGAGAGAAAGATAAAGATAAAGTGGAAAGGGGATCCTTAATGGTATGGGGTGACCTATGGATGTGTGTGTGTGTGTGTGAGAGAGAGAGAGAGAGAGAGAACAAGGGACGTGTTAGGAGTTTAGGAGTGGGGAGGGTGGGCATTAGATTAATGTGGGGGTGTCTAGGTGCTGTAGTGGGGATGTAATAGGGGGGTGAGGGTGTCTAGGTGCTGTAGCGGGGATCTAATAGGGGGTTGGGGGTCAGATGTAGTTGTATTGGTTGGGGAGTGCTATAAGGGAGAGGGTTGTTAGTGGTAAGGGGAGACTCATGGATGTGACCTGTGTATGTGTGTGGGGGTGTCTAGGTGTTGTAGGTTATAAGTTAGGGGGTGTTAGTGGTAAGGGGAGACATAGGTATGTGTGTGTGTGTGAGAGAGAGAGAGAGAGAGAGAGAGAGAGTGGAGGGTGGGGTGACATGTGGATGTGTGTGAGAGAGAGAGAGAGTAAAAGGTGTGTTACAAGTTTAGGAATTGGGGGGGGTTAGATGCATGTGGGGGTGTCTAGGTGTTGTAGAGGGGATAAGGGAGGAGGGTGTTAGTAATAAGGGGAGACATGTGGATGTGACCTGTGGATGTGTGTGGATGTGTCCAGGTGTTGTAGGTTATAGGTTAGGGGGTGTTAGTGGTAAGGGGAGACATAGGGATGTGTGTGTGTGTCTGAGACAAAGATAGAGTGGAGGGGGGTCCCTAGTGGTATGGGGTGACCTATGGATGTGTGTGTATGTATATGAGAGAGAGAGATAGAAAGGGGTGTGTTAGGAGTTTACGAGTGGGTGGGGTTGGATTAATGTGGGGGTTTCTAGGTGTTGTGTAGGAGATGTAGTAGCGGGGTGGGGGTTAGAGGTAGTTGGATTGGTTGGGGAGTGATATAAGGGAGGGGGATGTTAGTCATAAGGGTATACCTGTGGATGTGTCTTGTGGATTTGTGCAGGGGTGTCTAGGTGTTGTAGGTTATAGGTTAGGGGGTGTTAGTGGTAAGGGGAGACATAGGGATGTGTGTGTGTGTCTGAGACAAAGATAGAGTGGAGGGGGGTCCCTAGTGGTATGGGGTGACCTATGGATGTGTGTGTATGTATATGAGAGAGAGAGATAGAAAGGGGTGTGTTAGGAGTTTACGAGTGGGTGGGGTTGGATTAATGTGGGGGTTTCTAGGTGTTGTGTAGGAGATGTAGTAGCGGGGTGGGGGTTAGAGGTAGTTGGATTGGTTGGGGAGTGATATAAGGGAGGGGGATGTTAGTCATAAGGGTATACCTGTGGATGTGTCTTGTGGATTTGTGCAGGGGTGTCTAGGTGTTGTAGGTTATAGGTTAGGGGGTGTTAGTGGTAAGGGGAGACATAGGTGTGTGTGTGTGCGTGTGTGAGAGAGAGAGAGAGAGAGAGATAGAGTGGAGGGGG
>LPNX011083262.1:398636-411339 GCA_001517045.1 Pseudotsuga menziesii
GGGGAGACATAAGTGTCAGAGAGAGAGAGAGAGTGAGAACAAATGGGGTGGTGGGGTGTTTATAAGAGAGAGGAGTGGATTTTTAAGGGAGGGAGAGGAGGAGGGGGGATTAGGAGGTAGGGAGAAGAGGAGGGGGGGTTAGTAAGAGTTAGGGCGAAGAAGGGAGTCAAGGGGGGACATAAAATAATAAAATTATAATTGACAAAAAAGAACATATTGTAGTATTTAAAAACGCGTGCGCGTTATGCTTCACTAAAATGTGCTCCTGTTTTGCTTCACTAAAACGCACTCCCATTTTGCTTCACTAAAATACGCTCTCATTTTGCTTCAATAAAACACGCTCCCATTTTGTTTAAATTCAAAAATGTATTCCTTCCAAATGATAATGCCGAGCCTTGACCCATGCTTCCATGGAATTGTTATGCTTATGTGTCATCTTCATACTTTTCTTCAGATTCAACATGCCTATGCCTTGGAGTATGATAAACCATAGCTAATTCAACATTATATACAAATTTTCAATATGCTCGTGTTTAGCCGTTCGTTTGATTATGCTGCACACCTCCATTTTTTATGAGATTTTAGAAATAGATATGGTTTTTTTGTAGAATCCAAATATGTAAATTTTAACAAGAATACATTATTTTTTCTATTTTTTTCTTATTTATCTTCAATCATCACTCCTCAACTCAAAAAACACACTGTTAGTGTTTTGTCCATATCTCTTTTGTTTCTCAACCATTTAAAAAAAAAATTGTATGCTGCACTAAAGAACACAGAGCTCTACATGCTATAAAAATCCCATTTCCAAATAATTGCATTAAGACATTCAAATGCTACACCCACAATTGACGTACTGTTTTTGATGTTTGGTCTCTTACATAATATATATATATATATATATATATATATATATATAATTTTTATTATTGGGAAAATAGTCGTGCACTAGTACTATATGTTCTGTATATGTATACCGATTTTCGTAAGTTTATTCTATCATTTAGTCACTCAGATGCTACACCCACAAAAACATATACCTTATAATTTGTCCAAAAAATAAAAAGTGCCTTTTAAAAAAATATCTAAATTTATATAGTTAACAACATTTTCAATAGAAAAAAAATATATATTTGGAAAGGTCATTCAATTTCCTACATTTCTTGTTTTTTACTCATCGCAAGATTCATTGTGCAAGTGTCTCAAAATATCCATGCAAGTTTATGGATGCCTGTTTTTTCAGTTTTCTATTGCATCTAACGCACCAAAAGAGACTCTCAACTTTGTGCACTCACCCTCAGATATGAAAGCTGGCATGCTGAGATGTCAGGACTAAATGGAGCATCTTAGAGTTCTAATTTTGGATTTCGAGAAGGCTAAGAGGCTCCTAATCAAATTTGGGAGAAGAGGGAAGGTGAAGAGAGAGGCAACGTGGCATAGCATGAGAAGCCACACAAATTCGACTTGACTTTGTTTTATGGATGGATTTGGAACCTTAGAAGACCAATAATATTTATAAAATACAAGTATCAGCCATGAGAATAATATTTTTGAGGATTTTATGAATTTGGGTTTGTGGAGAGAGAGCTAGTGGACGACTAGTTCATTGCCTTAACCAATTTCGAGGGTGAAAGATTCCCATATTAATTGGTGATTTGGAGAGGCCACTCAGGTATTTCAAGGAGCTTCAATGGAGTCATAATTTACAGGTGCAAGCTACAAAAATTTGATGGACATCTCAATATCAGCTTGTTTTTCCATTCATCTCAAGTTTTCTCACCATATTTCAGCTCTATGGAGTGAGGCACACTTGGTGACCTATTCATCTCTTTGAGGGATATTCTCTTGCTCCATTATTTTTTATTTTGATGTAAATTATTTGTATTTAAATTTCATAAATATATTAGGTCAAAATTCCAATATATCTCATGTATTATTGTTCAATATTGAATAAAGAGTTCTATTTCCCTAATACCTTGTTGTAAACTCTTGCAATCTTGATGGAATCGAATAAATTTGTGCACCATTGATTATTTATGAATGAATAAACTATAATTAATTTATAATATAGGTTCCATGTTTAGTAACTGATAATTTGTGGCCATTGGGTCGAATTTCATATCATTTGGACCAAACTACATCTCATTTCCCCAAGGGTCTAAAACTAGTTTTTTTATATATGATTGAAGTAAGTGATAACAGCCATGGGAGTTCGATTGGTTCTGCATACAAGTCTATGGTAATATATTCTACACATCCCATGCTTTAATCTTATAATTTGAGTGATTTTATGTACATTTGGGAAGCCATTCCGGCAATTACCTGGGAGATATTTGAGCCCCAAAATTGCTAGTTAAATCATCTATCTTATTCAAAATTTGATATAGACTTGAAGAAGTAATTGGAAGGCCATAATACACCACTGAAAAGTATAATTATGTTATTATATTACTCATACACATTTTGGTACAATTCAAGATCATTTGGAGCTATTCAGAGTCATCTACCATTGGGGGTTGCAACCTCAAAATTACTAGTAAATTCATGGAGTTCCCTTGGATACCTAAACATTCCCCATATTCAATGAACCTTCCTCCACCGCTAGTTGCTGCTTCCGCTTGTTCCTGCCGCCATTGTTTCGGCTATCATATGCTCCCACCAGCCAACATAAATAAAAAAAAAATTATTATTATAAAATATTTTCTAATAATAGTGTATAATAATAATAATAACAATTATATATAGTAAAATAATATATTAAAAAAAAACAAATAAAAAATTGGAATCCAAGAAGTCATGGCAACTATGATAACAAAGTTATATTGACAGTTACGAGCATTTTTGAATCAACTAAAATAGTGTGAAGTAACCTTTAATAATCTACTGTTCGAAATCGACAAGCAGAAAATAAGGATTACTACCTGATAAAGGAATATTCAATTTTTGGAAGATGGTAAATAAAAAATCATAGAAGGCTAGCATATAAAGATGACAAAATATCACGTTTGGAAATCCTCATTCAAAGACTTGAAGACCAAATAATAAAGTATAAAAAAGTCAAAGAATATCTATCTCGGAATATTATCAAATTAGAAGAAGAAATTAGTTGTTTAAACAAGTTCATGGTGGACAAGGAAGACGAATTAGCGCAAGTACAGGAAAAGTTAGGAATTCAAGAATCTGAGTTAAGTTATCATCAACAAAAAAAAGAAAAACTACAGCAATCGTATGACGACATCAAGAAGACACATAAGTTGGAAATGACAAAAATAAACAATGTGTTATATAGTAATACAGAAGAAATTTTTCATCTACGAAATCATAACAAAACACTGATTACAAAGATTAAAAAAATAAAACACACTAGTAAGAGGGAACACTCCAGTGAATACCTCGAAGGAATAATTCTAGAAAATCAAGAAGAAAACCAGTGTCAAAATATTGTTATTCAAGAACTAGAGAAACAAATTAAGAAGTTAGAAAATGACAGAAGGTCGTAAGATGAAATATTTGAAAAGATTTAGAGTCATAACAATCTACTGGAGAACAAAGTAGCACAAATACAGGAATGTGCATCCATAAATCAAGTCAAGAAAGTGAAGGTAGTCCTCATCGCAGTTCAAAAGGAAGAAAAACAAACAATACATACACCTTACAGACATCCCAATTATAATCGTTCTTTTGACCAATGACAGGGTCAAAATGAGCATTCCTAAAAGAGTTATGTTGACAAGAAAGAAACTCGACATACTAAGAAACATTTGAGACAACCCATTCCCCAAAATGATCTGAGAAGTCAAATCAAAATAAATCTAGGATGGACCACAGCAGATACGATGTGACAATTCTCCTGGGGAATCTGTAGCTCATTTTGTCTTATTTCATCAAGTTTCACAAAGGATACAGAGATGGAAGTTCAATAAAAATTAGACATGGATATCAATGAATCTATGAGGACAAAGCTTTCCTCAAGGGGAAGATAATGTAACAATAAAATAATAAATTAATATTAATATTAATTTATTATTAATTAAATACTATCTAAGTCATTAGTCATTCCCTTTTACGAAAAGGTGCATGACAGGATTATATAATGCCCAAACCTATGTAACCGTTAATAATCTATCATACATTACATTTTTACATTACTATTGATCCATTTCTGGACCACTTACGTTACTTACATAGTGTTTTCTTGTAAAAATAGTATTTTAATGTTTCAAACACTAGGTCAAATGTATTTTTTATCGATTAGTTCTTGTATTTGTAATTCCAGCTCTGTAATTTCTATTATATTCATTTGGTATGGATATTTCGATGTTGGTTCTGCTCCGGATATCAAATCGATCATGAAGTCAATGTATCTTTCTGGAGGAAGTCTGGGGACTTCTTCCATAAAGATGTTTTCAAACTCCTTCAAGACTGGTATGTCTTCTAGTTTACGTTTGTTATCATTTTCATTATCAATCATTATATAGACCACAAATACTTTACATCCTTTTCTTACTGATTTTTCCATTTGTAACGCAGATATTTCTCTGATTGTCACCTTCCTAGGGATACCTTTTACTTTTATATTATCTCCATTATCGTTAATACATGTAAAGGTTTAATCAAAACAATTTAACACAACTTTATGCTCTTCTAGCTAATCCATTCCTATTCATAAATCATAAGATCCTAATGGCAGATTATTTACATTAACATGCATAAGGAAATCATTAATCATCATTTTACAATTTCTAACAAGACTAGTAACGTTTTGTTTTGTACCGGTGGCTAACTATACTAGCCGCGACTTATCAAACTTTTCCGGTACCAGTTTGCATAATTCAACTATTCTAGGTGATATATAATTATGGATTACACCTAGATCAATTAAAATAGAGATAGGTTGATTGTTTATCATACCTTCAATTTCGACCATAGAAGTCTGGTGGTCTGCTTGCTAATTTTTCAATGCAGCGCAGATTCTAGGCATGCTCCTTGCCATGTCCCCAACTGTAATTGCTTCTTGGATAGAATGAACATTAAAATTCTTTTTCCTTACTGGATAGTATTTAAAGTAGTATGACTTTCCACACTCCAAACATTTTAAGGGTTCTTTTTGTGCTGGGTTCTTATTAAGGACAATAGAAGATTCCTTTACTCTATAACTTTGGGATTTAAATCCTTTGTAGTTATTACCCTGATATCCCCTATAGTTATTTCGTATTTTTTTGTGGAACTTATTCCACTTCTTTCTAGGATCAAAATTAATTGTCCTTTTATTCTTCCAAGATGGTACATTTTCCCTTTTATTCTTTTTTTGGTTGTAACAGAAGTTTTCCTTCCTCATCGCTTCCTCTAACGTCTTTGGATTGTCACTACTCAATTCATTCTTTGAACCTGATGGGAAAAAAAACTAAGGAACCATTGTATTTTAGGTTTCTTATCAATTATATAAGGAACGTAATGAAGTATACTTAAAAAATTATTGCATAGTTCTTTCGTCGTCATGGTCCCTAGTCATAGTTCCTAAAACTCTTTGGCATTATCTTCATAATATTGTTCTAATAAATACTTCCTTTTGAAAATATTCTTAAATGTTTTCCAAGTTACATGTCTTTATTTTATCCCTTTAACCCTCTTTATGTCTTTCCAATATATGTCTTTCCAATCATATTATAGATGGCCATTTTAGTTTTTAATTCATTAGAGTAATTGTATATTCGAAAATATTTTTTCATTCCGGACAGCTAGGCTTCTGCCTCTTTTCCCTTCTCAATTTCCCTATTAAACATTGGTGGTTTAATTTTCTTAAAATCCCCAGATATTTTCTCATAGGGTATGTATTTATTTTTACTTTTGTTATCATCACTACTTTCGCTTGAATCTTGTTGTTTTGAGTGACGTTTAACTGACTCTTCACTGGAAGTTTTAGGTTTATGGCTGGAAAATTCCATCTTTCTTCCCTTACGCTTGTAAGGTGTAGTTTTAAGTATTTCTTGTTCAGACTCCTTATTTTTTTCTTTTTCATCGTTATCGATATTAGATAATAGAATAACATTTAGTTCTTCTCGAGCCTTTAGAATTCACTCATTATCTTCTTTAAATTTTCTTAATTTAGACCTTAACTCTTTGACAATTCTTTGTAATTCAGATTTATTATCTTGACTCTCATTTAAGTCTACCCAAATTTCCCCATCCCTTAAGTTACCCTATTTGTTATTTAAAGCATTTTCTAGGTGACGTTCCTCTTCTGCAGACATCTCTGCATCTGCCATGTTTCTTGCAAAATATAGTTGTTCTTCTCTTTGTTGTTTGTAAGAGAATTTAACTAACATAAAATAGAAGTTAGTTTTCTATTTTCTGTAGCACTTCTAGTGTTGAGACGATTTAGGCCTAGTGTTGTAACCGTGCTCTGATACCATTATGTAACATACAAAAAAAAATGATTTTTTTTTACATGCATTACTTTTACATTTATTTAGAAGAATCCTATGTTTTACTGTTGCTAGTTTTAATATCATTTTCCTGCTAGTTATGACAGGCTTTTTTATGCCTATGATGGTTGGTTCCTTTCGGAACCTTCAGCCATGTTCACGTAGGTGATGTAATTTTTTTGCATGTTCTTTATTTGATTATCTTATACTTTCAAGGATTTGGACTTAACATAGTTTATACTATGTATGTAAATACCCTCCCCTAAGCGTGAGAGGCTTGGGGTTTGTAAGCGTATGGTCCTCCATATGACGACCTCTTAGTATTGATCAAAGTAAGGGTTCACATACTATCTGGTTGGAATGACCCTACATGTGTTGGTTTTGATACATTTCTTTATAGTCCTTGATGTGCATGAGTAAATACTATCTCATATGATTTATCCATGATTTATATGTTATAATGCATAGCCCACACTATGCATGCAATATAGTTTTATTATTATTATATGGTTTTAATGTTTTTATTCATAGTTCTATTTTATGATTTAAAAAACCCTTCCCAATACCTTAGTCTAACCTAGTGCTAAGGTATAATCATTTTTAATAAGCACATGTTTATATTTTACCATGGAAGAGGCATGGACCTAGTCATAACCCATGATGGCATTATGTCTGAAAACCAACTCCGCGAAGGTTCTAACATAAGTGTAAACGATGCATGGTGTGGTTTCTAAGTAAGGTTTGAATTGACATGTTATGAGGTTGGTATATAAAATTATCCAATGATACAAAGTATAGTTTATGTGTTTTTCCATTAAATGTTGGATTCACATTGATTTAATTTGTAATGATTTCATCCATGCAATTTATTGGTACCTCTGGTTGACATTTAAACATGTCCTGGCTATGAGTTGGAAATGCGGCCAGGACCACGAGGAAGTACAGAATTTAATCCCTTCCCTACACCTTGATGGTGATATTGTTAAAGTTTGGTTGGGTTTTGAAAAAGGGTCTTTACTCGGTATGAGTTTCACAGTTGGGTTTATTTTACTTGTCAGAGGTTGGTCCAGAGCCGAGCTCTGCTATCTCTTTTCCCAAATCTATTTTCATAGGTTTAATGGCATTTTTATAGTTCCTCTGTGGTAGCAAATGCTTCCCCGTCTACCCTGACGTGTTTCGAACCAAACTAAAGCTCCAACAACTAATCGATGCTTCTGAAGACAAACTATTTGCTCAAATGGGTAAGCATTAAAATGGTATTTTCATCCTACATTTTAAAAGGTTTTTACAGCATAGTTTTCAGTATTCATTTTCCTGATATATTCTTGGTATCTATAGACTGTGGAGGGATAAGGGTGCTCACAGGAACTGACCCCTAGCCCTCATTTCCACACGCCAAGGTAATAGTTCAAGACTCTATAATTTTAATCTGGTTTTTTTTAAAAGATAAATCCAATGTACTTAAAACTGACTGTAGAAAGGTTCACTTGCAAGTTTCGAAACTTGAGAGGTTCAAGACAGGGTCACCTCCTCCCAAGCCTGCGTTTCCAAACGCCCAGGTAAGTATGTACTAAACCCTGGTTCAAAATTCGGTTTTATTTTAAAATTATTTTAACTCTTATGTTCCGCACTGAACCAACCAAATTGTGGTTGCAGTTATCGTTGGGTAGAGGTCATGTGGGATTCCTGCTAGCCGCAACGACTAAGATAAGTGTTTCGTTGGTTTTAAACTCGTAAATGGTTGTTTTAAAACCCTTTCTGGGCTGTGTTAGATTATATCCATTACTTGGCATTTTAATGCAATGTGATATATTAATGTAAATGCTAGTAGGGTTTGGTGTTCCCTTGACGGGTCTTATTCCCATACGGTTTATAACACTGATATTTAGTTTTTTATAGTCGATGCCATCAAGGATGGTGTTAAAACCACTCTGTAATATATATATATATATATATATATATATATATATATATATATATATATAGATATAGATATAGATATAGATATAGATATAGATATAGATATTTCAATATATTTTTTTGTTGTGTGAAAAAGGAAAAGCCAAACTCGACTGTGGAATATACTCAGTAAGCTATGTATTATAATGTTTTGTAATTGGACTTAAGCGGATTCCATTATGATGGTTTTATAGACGTAAGTAAATGCATTATACTTCATTTCCTTTTATAATTTTGTATATATATGTTATTATTTTTGTTGTGGTGGTAGTTATTGAATAGGCTTACAGCCACCGAGTATTCATTCTTATAACATATGGGATTTACTATACCCCGTAGGGCATATGATTGTTTAGAAAGATAGACATTGCTGGTTTGCAGGTAGTGGCGACCATTTGGCATGGGATTACAACCATAATATGCATTTTTTCTGCAATAACATTAATGGTTTATACCTGTTATTCCGTTTGTGTTTATTTTAGTTTTATGCATATAAGTGAATACCTTTAAGAGCTTTGATCTCTTGATCTTTGTATTTTATTGTAAGCTTCCGTATATTTGATCGAGGATCTGCCTCTGTATAAACTAGGGTATCCAAGATGTGGACTCACGACTCCACAAATATGGTATTCGTTATTTTTATTAGCATGACCCTTAGGGTATGTGAAGTAGAGATAAGATTTGATATTGTTATTATTTTGTGCATATATTGAAGATGTTTAAACAATAGGATCTTCGATCCGCATGTTTTTCCTCGCCATTCTATAATTTTATTAATCACTGCAAGATGAAAATATCCCACGATCTCTGTAATGTTTTTTAGCATGTAATTGTTTCTTATTTAATTTCATATTACAATTTGAAGGGATTGTATTGAAATCTTGCATCCATGATTTTGTTATAGAATGAATGTAAGATCTATTCTACGTTAATTTTATTTCTTTGGTGGATGAGAACAGTAATGTGATTATGATATAATTGTTAGGATACCCAAAGTAGAATAACGTGTTAGTATAGTTTAATTAAAGTATTTCTATGTAAATGCTTAATATAGAAACATTGCTTTTTCCTATATAGATCTTTATTCGAATCTAATAATTTAACTTAAATATTATGAGTTATAATACTATTTAATATTATTTAAATGACTTATGTCTATAAATATACTAAATACTATAGATCTATATAATAATAGATTATATTCTGATACTGTTAATTTGTGTAGGAAATTTGGACGAATACTATGTAAGTGGATTCCATTAGCTTACATTGAATAATGTAGATCTATACTATAAACATGAATCATAGATTCAGTCGACAATTTAATTTTCAAAATACAAATTAAGAAAATATTTAGGGAAAATGATACAAATAGGAAATATACAGTCAAATGTAGGATACCCTGTAGAGATTATAAATATACAGTTTCATTCCATTAGGTGCATGATACATATAGAACATCACTAATCTAACTGAAACATACTAGAATTTACATTAATCTACTTAACATCTAGGATTTAAACATATTCTACAATAGTTAAAAAAATAAAGTATGAACCTAGAACCAATGCTAGGAAAACAAAAGTGGAGAAATTGTTCCTCCCAACGAACTCCCATAACAACCAAGTTACTTGCTCCAGAACCCCCGAGCCTGTTCACTGAACCACGAGAGAAAAATTATTCAATGCGCCATCTCTTGCATTTCACGGATGTTAATCCCCGTCCAATGTTAGTCTCCTGCTGCTCATGGACAAACCAATATATAGTATTTTTCCTAGGACTTGGTCATTTATGAGCCTCATACTCTTTAGCACTCAAGTAGGGTTTGTGACCTCATTTTTTGCGATGGTGCATGTTGCAAATTGATTTATCACTTAGTGGCTTCTTCCACTTGTATTTTCCTCTTGTGGGTCAGCAAACACTCTTCAACATCTATCTCCACTTTCATTCTCCTTCAACATAATTTATTTAATAAAAATGTTTTTATTACAAAATGTTTTATTCTTGACTTTCTATGATAAAAAATAATGAATAATAAATAAAGCAATTTTCCAGCATAATTAATAATAATTATTAATAATTATTAATTTAGGGGCATTACACTTATGGAACAAGGGAACAAGAGGTCACATCTTTCCCCCTTTGTAAAACTCTCCAACCACATAAAACACTCATAGACCCACCTTTAATGTGAAAATCAAGATCATGTGGTATTATTTTGGAGGTAAATTTAGCTACACATGTTGGTAGATAAGATCAAGTTATATTTTCAGGTGTAGAAAATGTACAACAAAGATAAGATGTTAAATATGGCTCTATAACACATTCTTGTTGTATAATTTAACAACATGTACACATTTATTAAACATTGGAATGGGAAATCCCAAGGAATCCAAGTGGGATGTCGTGAATTCTAGAAAAACAAAATGTGTATGCATTTTAGATATCAAAAATACATAGACATTTTAAAAAACAAAAATGCGTATTTGTTTTGTAAATAATATTTTACTCCCCAGGATGGGGACCCTAACACCCCTCGCCACCCCCTAATGCCACCTCTCCAACTCCCTAACACTGCCTCCCCAACCCCTTAGCACCCCTTACCCATATTCACCCACTCTGGCTATCCAAGTCCCTAAGATCCATCTAATACCCTAACGACCCCTCTCTAACTCCTTAACACCCCCTACCACTAATAAATCACACACTCCACCTACCTCTATCTCTCCCCTAAAACCCCTAACACCCTCCCTTTGTATTCTCTCTCTCTCACACACACACTCCTTTCCTCCTCTCCATAACCCTTACTAACCCCTTCTTACACTCCCTTTCTCCCTTACTCCACTTACCCCCAATATACTAACACGCCCTATTTATCTACCTCTAACTCGTTAACCCCTCCTCTCTCTCTCTACCTTTAACCCCTTACCACCCCCCAAAGTATATCCCTTTACTTCTCTCTCTATCCCTCATTAACCCTAACACCCACACTCCTCTCCTATAGCCCCCTTTATCTCTAATCTCCTTACTCCTCCCCAAACCTCTACCCCCATCTCTCTATCCTAACTCTTACTAAACCCCCCTCTCCCACTCTCTCTCACTCCCCTACTCCTCCTAAACCCCAGCGCCTCTCTCCCTCCCAACCCCCTAACACACCACTTCCCTATAGGTTCTCTCTCTCTCTCACACACACACACCTATTCCTTCCCCTACAACTCACACCCCTGCTCTCTCTCTCCCCTCTTCTACCTAACCCTTACTAACCCCTTCTCTCACTCCCATTCTTCGTACTCCACTTCATTAGAGGGAATTCCAACTCAAAATGGGCCTCCTAAAATGAACTAATAAAATAATAGTTAAAATAATAAAATAATATTTATTAATTTTTGAGGAAGAAAAGAAAAAAACTACTTTTTTGTTTGTATTTTTTACGTATCTCCCTGTGTTTTTACTCAAATTTCGATTGGGAGAGCTCGTTGGATGCGGAATTAAATTTCGCATCCAACAAGTACCCACTTGACATACTTTTGACAGACCCCGCTACCCCAAAAACAAGAAATACCTGGAAAAATAGAATGATGATGTCATCATTCCATTTTTTCAGGTATTTCTTGTTTTTGGGGTAGCGGGGTCCATCAAAAGTATGCTGAGTGGGTACTCGTTGGATGCGGAATTTAATTCCACATCCAACGAGCTCTCCCGATCGAAATTTGAGTAAAAACACAGGGAGATATGTCAAAAATACAAACAAAAAAGTAGTTTTTTTTATGATACCTATCCCCAAATTTATATTAAAAAAGTGTTTAAGACCTATAAAGTATTTCAAATTTAAAGCAATTTCATTGGCTAATAGATGATGACATGGAATTTGAATAAAAGTTAAAAGGCCCATTTTGAGTTGAAATTTCCTCTAATGACCCCCGTTCTCCTAATATCACCCTCTATATCTACCTTTATCCTGTTAACACCGCCCTCTCTCTAACTCTAACCCCTTACCACCCCCCAATGTCACTCCCTTTACCTCTCTCTCTCTCTAATCCCAACACCCACACTCTTCACATATACCCCCCTTTCACTCTAATCACCCTAATACTCCCCAAACCCCTAACCCACTCGATCTCTCTCTTTCCCTCTCTCCCTAACCCCAATACCCACACCTATACCCCCGTTTATCTCTAACTTCCCTACTCTACCCTAAAACCCTAAGTCTCTCTCTCTCTCTCTCTCTCTCTCTCTCTCTCTCTCCAACTCTTAACAACCCCTTCTCCCACTCTCGCACACTCCCCTACTCCACCTATACTTAACCCCCCCCCCCCCCC